>BDUI01007506.1:2628-23423 GCA_002335545.1 Apodemus speciosus
TTTGGTGGGAAGCTCTGATCAATTCAGCCAGACTAATTATTGATCTGGAGTATAAGAGCCTCTTCTCAAAGTGTCACATCTCACTGAATGAAGCAGAGGAGGAAATTGTGGATCTAAATCAGAGGTATAGCAATTAATAGAAGGAAAAAATAAAAGCCAACAAAAAACCCAAAACATGAAGGCAAGATGTCTCCATTTTATACAGTGACTATCTTTCCAATCCTCCATTCTTAGACACAATTGAAATATAAAGTTGTGTAAGTCAAAATTATGGCCCAGGGAACACTCAGAGTGACATCCAATTCATGCAAAAATACAGTGCATGTTCACTAATATTAAGTAGAGAAAAGTAAAATAATTGACTTCCAAAATGAGTTATCAGTATTAATACAGAACTGTAGAAATTTTGTATCCTATATTGTAATGTTTTTATATATAATGTTTTAAAAATAATTTTAATACAATATATTCTGATCAGAAGGCGAAATTTCCCCTTCCCCAACTCCTAAATCCTCCTCAACTCCCACCCACTCAGCTTGATAACTGTTCTTTCTCTATATTTAGAGAGCTCACAGGCAAACAAATCAAACAACCCAGAATAAACATGAAAATAGAAAAAAGAARAAGCACAAAACCCAGACACATACACTCTTAAGCAAAGTCTATAACCCCCCCCCAATCAGACAATATAGCATATAAGAAAAAATGCTGGTGAGACAAAAATGTSTAAACAAAGTCAAATGGGATGAAAAGTCTAAAAAAAAATACCTTTGAATTCATTTTGTGTTGATCATCAAAAGATGAGCATGGGGGTCTAACTTAGGTGTGGCTAATATTTCTCCATAGGAATAAAACCTAATTTTTCCTTTGTAGCCAGATGCCAATTAGAGACAACCTCTTGGTTAGGCAGGGAGATCCTGGGCACCCATGTCTATTTCCTCCTTTCAGCACTAGGACCCTGTGTGTTTGAACCTATGTAGGTTCACACATGCTGCCTTAGTCTCTGTGAGTTCATACGTGTGCTAGTTCTATGTATCTGAAAGACACTGTTTCCTTGTTGTTATCCATTCCCTCTGGCTCTTACAATACCTCGTACTCCTCTTCCACATAGCTCCTTAAACCATGAGAGGAAGACTGTGATCATGACATTCCTCATGACCCAGTACTCCAAAATCTCCCCCTCTGTGTACATTTTTTAATGGTGAATCTCTGTGCAGGTTAGTTAGTAAGGGAAGYTTCTTTGATGGTGGCTGAGTGAGGCACAGACTSTCCATGGGAGTCATTATGTTCTTCTGGAAAACAATAATAAATGTTTTTCTCCTGGGCCTATGGCTTATCTAGTCTCATGTTCTTGGCCACACGAGCAGTGTGAGATATGGGTTCTATTTAGTGCAGTGGGTCTTAAATCCAGTAAGAGACCAGTTGGTTAATCCCATGATGTTTGTGACATTATTTCACCAAGATTTTATGCAAGCTGGCAAGAGCTGTGGGTTGTYGAGTTTGTGGCTGCATTGGTGACCTGCCTGCTCTCGTGGTAGGTGGCATACCTTTCAGTATATGGACACTAGTTAGCAGGGATATGGCATCTACTAAGGTATGTCTCAGCTTTTCCACAGTCAATGAAATATTATTATCAGCAATAAGACCTTGCTATTAGTGTGTGGCAAACAACCAATAGCCTTTCAATAGCCTGAGATGTTTGGAGGCTTACTTTGGGTGCTGTTAGCCAGTGACTCAACTGAATTTAATCCATTCCGGGCACTGAAGGTTTCATTTGGTGGTAAAAAATATATAGTAGGGGCATTGTCTCCTCTGTGATTTGGTGTCTTTCATACACACACACACACACACACACACACACACACACACACACACACACACACACACATACACACACACACGGAGAAGCTTCTATAGTAGTAGTTTTCCTTCTGATCCCTCCAATGGCCCTTACTGCCACTTGTTTCTCCCCATATTCCCTCACTCAGTATCTATTTCCCTCCCCTTAATTTTTAATCTCCTCACTCCAGTCTTTGCACTCTCTCTACAAAATTATATATTCTACTTCCCCTTCCTTGAGAGATCTTCTACCCTCACCTAGTCCCAGATTTTATTACTAATGTCTATGGTTATATGAACTATAGCATTACTGTTGATAGCTCAAGTTAATACATAACTCTTAAGAGAATACATAGAATATTTTTCCTTGAATTTGGGCTAACTTAGACTTTGGTTTCTACCTAGGAAATGTTTTAAGCAGCCATGCTACAAGAAAAACACACAGTGATCTCTTTCATGAATACTCAGAAATATTAAATATCATATATAGGATTAGAATATATCAAAATGAAGAAAAGCATGTTGATGTTATTGGTCATTTTCAAAATGTATTTAATAGAAAAAATTCCAATGTAATATTTTTATTGATTCCTTGGGAATTTTACCTCATGCATCCATGATCACACTCATTTCTAGTCTTTCTGTGTCTGCCTCCCATGGCCTTGTGATATCCCTCACCAAAAAACAACAAACGAACAAGTCCAACTTGTGTTATCTACATGCTCACTGGAGCATGGTCATACTCTCCGTAGCCTTACCATTAAATAGAGGTGTTCCCCTCTTGCAGCCCTAATAGAATCCATCAATTGTGGATATCTAACTTCAGCATCCTTGCCACACTTTTAAAGATTTCTCTTCAATGTCTTCCTGTTTTTGGGAGGGGGGCAGATAGTAGTTGTCATGGAAGTCTTCCATGTCCCTGTTTCTCAACTCTGCACTTGCAATCCTTGATATTACTGAAGAAGTAGCTTTCTTGTTCTTTACAGCCAGCAGGAGCACAGATTGTGTCTTTCCTCATGGTTTCTGGTGTCGGCACAGACCGTGAACCTAGCACTAAGCTGCAAGAGGACTGCAGACCCAGAGAATGTCATCAGAGGCTACTGCTTAGGCCCAGGCATCTCCACGGCCTCAGATGGCAGCTCAGAACAATCAGATCAATATGACTCTCAGCAGCACGGTGCAAAATTTTGTAACTTTATTAATATGCTAAGGGTGGTGTGTATTTGTGTGTTTGTATTTATATGTTTGGAAGTTACTGTTAGAGCAAAAACAGTGAGAACAGGTATTAAAAATCTCAAATCATTTTAGACTACATGAACATTTAGGACATGACATTCTACTCTTCAAGAAAGTGGAACATTAAACAGAAAAATATTTGAGTCAGTCTAGGCAAGTTCCAATGTCTTGAACAATGCATAGTGATTGAAGTACAACTTGTGAGTTACTCTAGTTTAAAAGCTCTCCCAGACTGGACCCCAACAATCTTCGCTGCAGGCTGACTTGTTCTATTCATGTGTTTTCCTCTTTTATTTTTTATTTTTTTGTTAATTAAAAGACCTTACTGTAACTTAAAGTGAGTCAGTCTTCTTATGATTGGCACATTCTCATATATTTTATATTAATTTTATATCACCTATATATGTATTTTCAAAGGTTGTTTTAGGCAAACTAGCTTTGTTACTAAGTTTTTGTTTTTCTGGGTAGTTTTTGTTTCCTGTAGACTACATATAGGAGGAAGCCTATAATCTGATCAGTTGCCAACTCTATTATTTCTCAGTTTGCTTAGGAGCAGATCTGCCAAGAGAACTCTGGGGCTGTCCAACTTTTTTATGCTTTTCACAATCTCCATGGCATGAAAGACTCTCAAGTAAGGCCAGATAAAGTTACTTCCTTGAGAGCAAAAATAAATTTCTGGAGAAAAGACGTAAATGGATTATAACGTAAAAAGTCCCCACAAACGCAACACACAGAGATCAGAAACCCAAAGTGGAAGACATCACAGCATCACAGTGGTGAAAACAGCATCTGGCTCAGCTTTGCTGGGCTGAATCACACAGCTGTGCCGGCATCACCGCTCTTGCCCTTTTCATGGCTGTGCCAAGAGATGACAGAAAATATCCTTTAAATGGAATATTTAAACCAAAGTTATTCCTGTGGCAGAGCAAGTATTTAATGAGGATATTATACTTAGAATAGAATACCAGTATCTATTCATTAAATATGACAGGTTGGCAAATGAAAGAAGGTGCTTTGTGTCAACTGCACATTTGGGGAAAATTAATTTTTTTAATTTTTTTATTTGATATATTAATTTGCATTTCATATGATTTCCCCCTTTCCAGGCTCCCCCCTCCCCACAAGTCCCATAAGCCCTCTTCCCTGAAATTTAAATTCAGGAAGATCCAAATGTGGAGTCTTTTGCTGTGGAGAGCAAAGCTAAGGCTCCAACACTAATTATCATCATTTCGTGGGTTTTGAAATTATTTAGACTTTTGACAACAAAAGTGTATGTAATTAGATTATAATTGAGTGAATTAATTAAGCACATCCTTAATTTCTGCTGTTTAGTAATATCATCATCACCAGTGACAAGTGTGTGTGTGTGTGTGTGTGTGTGTGTGTGTGTGTGTGTGTGTTTGTGTATGTGTCTGTGAACCTATGGAAAGATTTTCTTAATAGTGTTAAAGAATGTCATTTTCTTAAATGATTTACACAAACATTTGGAGGACCTCTCCCCATTTAAAAACCAGATTCAATCAAGAAAATAATCTTTGCATACAAAAGGCTTAGTAGTATTTGACCTCCTATCCCTTTGAAAACAAAAACTTGAACATAGAGAAACAGGTAATTAGAAAGACTTCTGAATAAGAGTCTAGCAATTTACAAAGTTTACTAAAGGGCTGGAGACTCCTATAATCTCTTTGCTCTTAAGAACAGACTAAATTACGTTTAAATTATGCAAATTACTGTTCAGAATTTGCTACCTGGTATTGGAATGTGAATTATTTCTCATAGAGAGGATACTATTTCTCTACAGGTAATATGAATGTCCTTGTCCTAAGAAAGGATGTCTACACTATTAGTTCTTAGTTTTCTTGTGATAACAAGTAGCCTCATAATTTCTAAGACTTACATGTAAATATGTAAACTGGTGCTTCCTGGTTCTGTGGGTCACATGTATTATTTATTCTCCTAACGTCTTGTTATTTTAGAATCCAGGGTGGGAGATCAGCCCATTTTTCTTTTATAAAGACTACACCATTCTCATGGTTCAAGAAAGGAAGTAAGACCAAAACTGACTTCACTTCATAAAAAATAAAAACCTATTTGCAAGTGATAGGAATCATGCCTGGCCGTATCTACCTGAAGAAAGTTTTAGAAACGAGCCTGAAAATGATGTGGCGAAGTGTAGTCTAAATTCTAAGCATGGCTACTCACATGCCAAAGACTTCCACAGGAGGTAAACTGGAACAATGGAGTTTGATTACATTCTGCGACCAGTTCACATGCTGCATCTATAATTACAGTAACATAGACCTGAAATTATAGTTATCGTAATTGATTCTATTATACACCTTTATGGAGAACTAGTAGATATTAATTTTATATATTTAGTTTATGCTGTAACTATATGTTGCAATATTTGCCAAAGCCAAACTAGCCTACCTATGTATCACCTCATTTTAGTTGCGTGGATAATATTTTGTTGTTCTTGTTTGGTTAGGTTTTAGTGTGAACATGTGAGATACATAAACTCCCTTAGAAAGTTTTAAACATTAGGACATAGCATTAACTGTACTCATTAAGGTGTGCTTTAAAACTCCAGAGTCTATGGGATGGATGGATGGTTTGGATCATTTCTTGCTCTTCCTGAGTATCTAAGTATAGTTCTCAGCACTCACGTTGGACGGCTCATAACTGAAGGGACTCTTAGCCAGCCAGAGCATGTCAAACATGGCTCTGGCAAGCCTTATCCTTCTCTCCCATTCTCTCTGCCTTGCTAAAAATTGATAAATTGCATTCTTGAAGCTAGCCCGCAAGGTCTCTCCCCTTATTTTCTCACTTCTTCCTCTTTGGGCTAACTATCAAGATGCAGCTCCTAAGTATTGGAGTCTGGGAATCAAAAGACCCTTTTGGTTCACTTAATTAATGTATCCAGTTAAAACTAACCAATGCATCCTAACACAGGGGTTTCCCCTTTACCTTTATAAACTGCCATTGTCTTAAGTGCTTCATCTGTCTCCTCTTTACTCAAAGGCAATCAATCCCGTGACCTACTCCCAGACAAGTACTCTTCTTCCTTCTCCCAGGTTTCCTCCCCTTCTTCCTCAACCTCCACCTCTGTCTTTGTCTCTTTGTCTCTGCCCTCTGGGGCAAATACATCTCATTTGTGCTTAGGACTTAGTCTTGGGGGTCCTGAGATAATACTTTATCTTTTACAGTAATCTCTGTTAAATTTCTGATAATTAGTTGCGATATTCAAATTTTTCCACATGCCTAGAGGTCATTTGTTTGTTCTCTTTGGAGGAATGTATATTTGGTCTTTCTCCTATTTTCGTTTTAATTTAATTTATTTTATTTTTTGAATAGATTCATATAAACATAAAATAAATTTTAGTATTTTTCAATACCTATCATACCATCTTATTTCTTCTCTTTCTTTCCTTCAAAACCATTCTTTTCCCGGAAAGTCGCTTTCCTACTTTCATGCTCTTGTTGTGTGTGACATAAATGAGCTTCTTTACGGTTTCCTGTAGAAGTATGTATGGGTGGAAGGTTATTTATCGGAGCGTGGACAGCTTACCAGTGACTACACTACTGAAGAAAGTGGGCTTCTTCCTCTGCCATTATTAGCTCTTACTACTCCCTAGAATAGGGCTAGAGACTCATGATCCTTTGCCCTTTCTTTGACAAAACTTTAATGGACTCAATTTTGCACCACCTAGCTCAGGAAAACACAGGTTCAGTGAGTCTTCAGCTGTTAAGACTCCCACAGTAATGCCAATCTACACAACCATAGCATGTATGCAGAGGGCCTAGGTCAGATTCATGCAGGCTCCCTAATTGTTGCTTCAATCTCTGAGAGCCCCTAGAGAGCCTGGTTAGTTGATTTGAGGCATACTTGACCCTTCTGGTTCCTACAATCCTACAATCTTTTCTTCCCCTCTTCTGAGGGATTACCTGAACTCTACCTAATGCTTAACTGTGGCTCTCTTTATCGGCTCCTGTCAGTTGCTAGATCAAGTCTCTGATGGTGCTCTAGTCTACAAATATATTGGAATATCATTAGGAATTATGTCATCAACTTTTTTCCAGTCCTGTTTTTACTAGGTCTCTGGGCTGTTCAGCCTCTGATTACTGACAGGCAGTGTCAGGTGTGGGCTAGCTTTAGTGGTATGAGTCTCAAATTGGAGCAGTCATTAATTGGCCACTCCTACAAGATCTACACCACCTTCACCCCAGCACATATTGCAGACAGGGCAGATTGTTAGTTCAAACTGAGACTCACACCAAGAGAGTTAGTCGATGCCTTACACTGCCTGGATAGCCAATGGATATCTATCATTAACAGATGGATAAATGATGGATAAGAAATATATCATAGATAGTGGATAGATAGGGCATTAAATGAATTATATGTTTATTCATTTGAAAACATTCTATATGTAGACTTCTTTGAGAAGAAAATTTTTGCCGGTTTCTGCTCTGTGATTTTGATGTTTCATTGTCTTTTGGCCTCAATTGTTTGATATGTGCAGTCAATTATCATTCCTTACAGAGACCCTGAAAACTGTGTGTCATTTTTTTAAAGTTTTCATATCTCTTTTCAGTAGCATTTTGGCTAAAATGTACCACAGTATTCATAATAATAAACCTTATTTAACTGGTTCTCAAGAGCTTAGATTTTTTAAAATTGAAACCGGGCATGTCTGACTCAGTCTTACACTCTAGCTCTGAGGATTCTGAACCATAAGAGTCTAAGGTCCAGCCTGGAATAAGTAGTAAGACTGCATCTCTAAATAGATTTTTTCCTTTATTATTTTGGAGAAGTTTTTGTAATTTCATTAGCTCCACCCTAACTCCCCACCCCATTTGACAAAATAAAAACAAGATAAACAGGAGCTATCACATCTACAATGGCTAAGCCAATCTTACAGAAAAATAAAAGAGCCCAAAGAACAGGCACAGGAATCAGAGACTCACTCATTCTACCTCTTGGAATCCCATAAAAATACTAAACTGAAAGCTATAGTAGGTATTCAGGGGACCTGTGTAGACTCTGTGGTTGTTGCTTCAGTCTCTGTAAGTACAAAGGACCTTTTCTCAGTTGTTTTCAAGGGCTTTTTTTCTCCTTGTTGTTTGCCTTCTGTATTCTCTCCCCCACTCTTTCTGTCTTTTCTTCTGTGAGGTTCCCTGAGCTCTGAGCAAGGAATTGATGGAGATACCTCATTTAAAGCTTTGTTTTCCAACATCTCTCTTGCTGCATAATGTCTGGCTGTGTGCTTGGTTCATTCTTCTCTGTTGTAGGAAGAAGCCTCTCTGATGATGGCTGAATAAGGCATATATATATATATATATATATATATATATATATATATATATATATATATATATATATATATATATATATATATATATATATATATATGCACATTGTCATTTAAAGCTAACTCTTTACCTAGGAGTTCTGTGTGAAGAAGACAATGAGCAGCAAGCTGGCCAACTACCTCCTCGCATCAAACTTTGCTGGTTGCTAACTACAATATGGATAACTGCAGACGCTTCAGTGAGTAAGCTGACAGCTGGAACAGGCTCTGAATTTAGACCAGTTACTTTTCAACTTATGTTTACAGTGCAAATTGAGGCAGAATTCATTGGCTGAGGACAAATACGAGCCCTGAGAAAGTTAAAGCAGGGCGTCAGGTTGATGAGTTTCCTGTGAGTACTCTGAAATGGATAAATGAGCCTTTGAAAGTAGCCTGTAAATATATAGCTGCACTCCAAAGACTGAAGAAAAAAATCATAAATGAGTTTTCACAATTTTAATGGCTTAACATATAATAAGTATGTATAGATATAACTAATTAATTATATATCACAAATCTGGTAAAAGCCATGGCCAGAACCTAATAGTATCATTTCTTTTTACCTTTATCCATTCCTGCACTAAATCGAGTGGAAATCCCTCTGTATCTTTAGTTGATGAAGAGTTTATATTAGGAGACCTGTAAGTTGGTCCCAAGTGAGTGCTTTTGCCTGGTATACACCCTTGGGTAAACTCCTATTTTTGAGTTTACTCTTAATTTAATTACTTATTTTTAACAAGTAGAATCCCCAAAGTGATAGGATGTCACAGCTGGCATTAGGTGATAAAAACATGGAACTTTTCTTGGATACTGAAATGTCAGTTTTTCTTCAGTGAGGCAACCATGTATGTCCCCGTGAGTGTCCCTGAGAAGCAGATCACATGATGCC
Source organism: Apodemus speciosus (assembly GCA_002335545.1). NCBI lineage: Eukaryota > Metazoa > Chordata > Mammalia > Rodentia > Muridae > Apodemus > Apodemus speciosus. Next base: position 11,944 of record BDUI01007506.1, read on the forward strand.
TGCCAGAAGCCATGGAAGGGAGCTTAGCAGTGGATTTTCTAGCCTCAGCTTTTAAATTAGAGCACAGAGTCTTTGTCAGGGTTGCTGAAACAGGATCATCCATCTAGATCACTTTCAGAATTGTGACTTCTAGAAAATGTTAAGATATTTTTTTCTGACTACTAGAATAATTTATTATATTGCAATACCTAATTAATACAATTTTTAAGAATAATATTTTTCTGTTTTATAGTTTTACAGCTTATATGTGCTTGGCATTAAGTATTTTTGCATGATGATTCAATGTTAGGTTTTACAGGAAACGAAATGAGATCAGGAGTCTTTTTTTGAAGATTTCAAAGCACTAATAAATTGAGTTAAGATGCAAATTTATTTCTTCTGACTGTAAATACAATTCCTTCTCCACTGTGGTTCCGTTTCCCATCATTAAATGTAGAATTAAGAGGATAGCATTGGAGCTATTTAACATTGCTACATGTAATAATGGATTGCAATTTTCTATCCTAAGCATCCAGGGATTATTACATCAAATAATGTCTAGTATGTAATATTAAACATTTGGGTTCTGGGTTAAGATTTTTTTTACTCTATGGTAATGAAATATAATATTGAATCCCCAAATTCCTTAGAAAATATTTAAATTCTCTTGATTTTGTTAAATTAACTCCTTTCCATTTTCAAACATTATGGTTCTGAGTTCAGTTTTTCATATTGGCATTAAAATAGCCATCTGTGTGAAGGTGACATTTTATGCTATCTCAATAGCTTCCTGTGGTCGTTGATTTTGCTGTAATATCCCTAGTTCTTTTTAGCTCTTCATTCTAATTGCTATACTTTTGGATGCTGGCACTGATTGGCACAGGCAGTTGAAATGGCTTATACTAGGGGATTGACACTAGCTGTATAAATACCTATCTTTTAAGCCCACAGGATGTCACAGGCTGTCAGAGCTAGTCTAACGCCAGGACCTTCTCATAATCATAATCACAATTAAAGTAGGATCCTTACCAGTCAATGATAGATTAATAAGTTAGGCTTTATGTTTAAAAAGCTACACTAAGGACTCTACATTTCAGTTAAATATTCCCTTTTCTCCATTTTTTGAAGAGAATATTTGAATTAATATTTTTAGATAAAATTAGCATTCAAATTAATTATATATGAGTAGCATCTGTAAAACCTTTTATGATGCCAAATATTCTGTCTCCTCAGTAAGATTGTTGATGGACAGGAAGCCACTTAATAGACAGAAGGCTTCTGTTGCTTCTACATGTAGATGATGAACAGGGGTCAGAAGTGTCACATCTTTTTGTGAAAAAAAATCTGAATTAGATTACTGATTCGAAGAACTTGATAGTAAAAGATAGTGTGAACTGCTCATCTACACACTGTGTTAATTGGAAGGGGGTTTATTTCATCTGATCCCTAAAGAGAAAGTTTTAGAAAGCCATGTGGTTGCAATTTTTCCTTATTCTCTTCTCCACTCATTCTTTTCACTCTGTTGTTTTAACTTGACTGTCATTTTTCTTCTTGCTGATACTGAGTGTCTCACTGTCCTAGCATTGTAACAAGAGTTGTATATATAATTCACATATGATAGAGACAATAAACACCCCTATAGGTAAAGCATTGCTGAGTACTTTTGAGAATCTAGTCTCATGTCAGAGTCTCTATCCTGTTATAGATCTTGACTTACATACTATGATGTTCTGACAGATAATCTTTGTTGTCAACTTAATGGATTTACAATCACCAAGCAGACACAACTATGGCCCATGAGGATGCTTTTGACATGTTTAACTGGCAAAGGTAGATTCACCCTGAATGTAGGAGAAATTATTCTCTAGGCTATCATTACTGTAGTTATTATGTTTGAAGAAAAAGTGCTTAAATCACAGCTTACAATGTGTATGTATTGGGGGAGTTGGATAGTGACATTGACACAAGGTGGGGGACTTCACATTTCTTTCTCACTTATTACCTGCTCTGTCATGGATAGATTCCCATGGATACAAACATACTAGGGGCTCAATTTCATTCAATTCATTGCATATCACCCTCTTGTCTTTCCTAGACTTCTCTTTTCCTTTCTGGTACCTTTTGTAGCTGCATGCAGGCGATTTCAAGCACATGTTGGGAACAGTCTCAAGGAGTCTGTAATCTACATCAGATGAGCTCTGATCTTATTTTAAGAGACCTATCTGTTTTCTAATGGGTATGGAGAACAAGATATGATTGAGACACAGTTTTCCTGATTCACTCAAGACTCTTTGCTGATCTCATTCACACTTACACTGGAAGAAAACTGTTAGGAATATTCTAGAAAGTATCATTTCCTAAAGGGTGCTGTGGTGAGGTCTTTCCTAGGATTTCTAGAAAATATTTGAATAGCACTATTTGGTCCATCAAAGGCATTACAATGAATCATTTTAAACTCGTTATCTGATCCAGTAGCATCAAGCATATTCACCTTGAAGATATTTTATCTTGATGCTCTAATTCATCCTTGATGGGACACATACATTCCTTAGGAGAATGCTTCCAGATAGGCTAGGCAATAGGAAGGACACAGAAAACTAGCAATGGGGAGTGTCTCTCTGGTATCCTGTTTGTTATTTTCTCATTGCTCTCGTCAGTCTTCTCAGGCTCTCAGTGTACCTTAACCTTGTAGTATCTTCATCTCTATACTTTAGAATTCAAAAGACAAAATGTGAAAAAGTATGGCCTTTCCAGAAACACATTGTGGTATTGTTTTGAGGTCAAATAAGAGGCCATGTATTGTTCTGCTTCTGAGACTGCATCTGTTTACCTTCCTTTCTTTTTTAATAAGATACATATCTTACGTTCTAAATGAGACAGAGGGAAAGAACAAAATGCCATGGTTAGCAAAGCCCTCTCCTGTAGGAACCCAAACATTTAAACAGCATTTGTGTGTGCCTATGCTGTGCCACACAACACTATTAGAGACAAAGTGATATATTTACACATTTGAACATCAAAATCTATTAAATGAAAGCTGTGATGGAGAAATACCCAAAAACATTCAATAAAGCTTTCCAACCTGAATATAGGGTTACCATGACAACAAAACTTAAAAAAACCCTCTTCTTCATATAAAGTTACTGAAAAAAAATGCCCACGGTGGAAGCATGGAATACTCAAATTTATAACTATAGAGTAGGAGTACAGAAAGAACTCTCCAAGGCATTGACGAAGCTTTAGGGCAAACCCTTTAATATCCTCTTTTACAAAGAAGAAATGACTCAAGTCGTCTCTCCCCACACACCATTTTATCTTTGTTCTAAAGCATTTTTGGAGATTTCATGATAGTTTTTCAAATAAGTTTTTTTTCCCCCAAATAGAGACAGTGCTGATTGCCATAGTCTAATGATGAATGTTAATAACGCTACTCTTAAAATAGGGTGGAAGTCCCCACACATGGCGTGGAAAGCGTTCCCATGCAYGCACAGTTATAGCTGTCAGATGGGTGCCTCAGTTCCTCGGGTGTTGCTGGGAAGTCCAGGAATACGCACACACATGATCTGTTGGAGAAAACAGAAGGAAGGCCCTTGAATATCTCACTTTTCCAAACTATGCTTTCCTTTCTTTGAAGGACAGTTGAGTGCATGCACAGGAATGCACATACCTGTAGCTAAATAATGCACATATAAATGTGAATGCATGGAGACTATATCTATGAATGTGTGTGAACATATTCTACTTTACAAGTCAACATGAAGTAATGATTTTTCTGGGAACAATGAACTTATTGGTTCTTAAAATATCTTCTCAATGATACATGCTGTGAAGAATACAGGATTTCCAATAGTTAAAAATGTATTCCCATACCTTTCCTATATAAAGGCAAAATTCAAAAATGAAAGCTGAACACACAAGGGTCTTAATGTGAAGATTTTATGGTCAGATAACATGTGTCTACGTAGTGTGTACAATACACATTAAGTAGGAGTTGGCCTTATTTTGGATCCCATCCCTTGCTTTCTGAAGGTAATATATGATTGCATCATTTGACAAAACCTTTTTCTTTTTAAAGTTAGAATGGAGCTGTTGGATTGATTTTGCCTATGCAGTCATTTGTTCAGTTGCTTACGCTTTCTGCTGCTTTACAATGAGTAGTTCATTAAAGCGAGTAAAAGGTTGGTTCTTGCAGTCTGCTTTTTGTTTAGAATGTAAGTAGCCAGCCTATTGTCTCCTTGTTACTGCTATCAAACTGAATGCACATAATAGCAAAGGAGCTGAAGGGGACAGCCACCCCATAGGAAGACCAACAGTATCAACTAACTGGATCTCCTAAGAGCTCCCAGGGACTAAACCACCAACCAAAGAGTATAAATGGAATGACCCGTGGTTTCAGCAGCGTATGTAACAGAGGATGGTCTTATCTGGCATCAGTGGGATGGGAGGCCCTTGGTACTATTGAAGCTTGATGCCTTAGGATAGGGGGATGCTGAAGCGGTGAGGAGTGAGTGGGTGGGTTGGTGGAGAAGCATCCTCTTAGAGACAAAAGGGTGGGGGGGATAGGATGGGGAGTTTGTGTTGGGGAGACCAGGAAGGGGGACAACATTTGACATGTAAATAAATAAAATAACCAATAAAAAACAAAATATAAAAGTAAAAAAAGAAAAAAATAGCAAACAAGAAAATTATTTTTAAAGTAGATTCATCTGTGAGGTGGGTTAGGTGGAATTTTCTGCAAAGATGCTCATAAAGCTGCATGGTATCTATCCGGCAACACACTTTCTGTGCAAATGTCTATTGTTTCTGGAGTTAAGTACCCATTCTTCTTTCCACAGTTCTAATTACTTTTAACTGCAATGTATTCTAATTTTGCTTGTGTAAAAGCTTTAAGTAATACTTTCCCTCATGAATACTAGAACATTATCATCACCACCATCAGCTGGAAACTTGTTAGAAATCTAAATTTCCTAGCTCTACCCCATGAATACTACACCACCAAGTCTGTGGATAAGGCTCTGAATCTTTTAGTAGGTCTTATTGTTTTGATTTACCCCAGGTTTTGATAACTCCTGATCCACAGGGAAACACTGGACATAAAGACTGTCTTAGTTAGCCCTTCTATTGCTGTTGATTATACACTGTGACCAGAAGCTGCTCAGAAACAAACAAACAAACAAACAAACAAACAAACAAACTCAACGAAAACAAAACAAAACAAACAAAACCCCCACAAGATTTATTTGGCTTTTTCTTCATGCTCCATCATCAAAGATCGTCATCATCAAAGAACTGAAAAGAGAGCAGAAAGGAGTGCTACTTACTGGATTGCTCATTATTGTTTGCTTAGGCTGCGTTTATATATCATCACATACCATCTGCCCAATGGTGGCCTCACCCACAATGGGCTGGACACTCCCACATCAATCATTAGTGAAGACAATGTCCCACAGGCCAATCTGATGGGAATATTTTCTGAATTGAGGTTTTCCTCTTTCCAAATGACTCTAGCTTTTGAGAAGTAGACAAAAAACTAACCAGAACAGTGATATTGATTTTTTTTCATGATAGTGATACATAGGAGGAGGAAGAACTCCTTAGAATTTGGCAACTAGTAGAGATTACAGGGAACAGTCAATGCTATCTCTTTGCTTCATACATGGGCCCCAGAATGATTAAGCTCAATATTGAATTATTGCAAGAAAAAGAGAGGCAGTTGCTCCACAATGTCCATAGAGCCCTGTTTATAATAGACAGAAACTGGAAAGAACCCATTGCTCCTCCTGGTTACCCCTCCAACAATCTTACCCCTTTATCCTCTTAGAGAGTGGAGGATCCCCTGGGTATTCCCACACCCTGGCACATCAAAACTATGTGGGGCTAAGCTCATCCTCTCCCATTGAGGCCAGACAAGGCAGCCCAGCTAGAAGAACATATCCCACAGACAGGCAACAGCTTATGGGATACCCTGCTCCAGTTGTTCTGAGCCCTCATAAAGACCAAGGAATACATCTGCTACATCTATGCAGGGAAGATGGGGTGGCCAGGCTCAGCCCCAGCCATGTATGATCCATGATTGACAGTCACAAAGGTCTAGGTTAGTTGACTCTATTGGTCTTCCTGGGTAGTTCCTATCTCCTTTGGGCCCACAGTCCTTCCCCCAACTCTTCCATAAGAGTCCTCTGAGGATTGAACACAGGGCACTTGATCACTGAACTAAATCTCCAACCCTGGGGCACTTTCTTAATTGCTGTTTGGTGTAAGGAGACACAATGTACTCCGGTTGACATCACTAGGCAAGTGTGCTGTATCAGACAGATAGCTGAGCAAGCCTGAGAAAGAAAGCTAGTGAATAATGTTCCTCCTTGTACTGTGCTTGAGTTCCTGCCTTCGCTTCTCTCAATGATGGGCTATAATCTGTAAGCCAAATAAATCCTTTCATCTTCAGATTGCCTTTGGTCAGAACAATTTATCAATGCAATAGAAATCAAACTAGAACTTCTGGCTTATTTACAACCTTCACACTAGCAACTGCTTTTAATGGTTTTCTTTTATGCTTTACCTTAAGTCTAAAGTGATATGGACCCTGCTTCATTTCACACTCTTCTCTCCTCTGCTTTCTTTTTCTCCTCATTTCTCTTTTATATTGACTTTGTATACTCCTTGCTCCCATCCACTTCTGCTTCTTCTGTCTTGTCATATATTGACACATATAAAGTGAAACAGTGTTCAGTTCTATTTCCCAAGGATTTCCATCCGCTACTATCCTTTTTGGCACATGATAAAATTGTGCCCAAGGCTTTTAGGTGATGACAGTTGCTCACGCTGAGTAGCAACTAAGTGTCAGAACTTCAAAATCATGTCATCGCAGCCAACTTACCTTTAAATATAAAGACTTACCTTTGAATGTAAAGACTGTCTGCCTGTTTTCTTATTCTCACTTTTCTCCAGTCCTGGGCATCTCTATGGGTTAGTTTTCAGGCCTTAASATTGTCATAAACCTTTTAAAATGTGATGTTAATAGATACATGTATGGAAAACAAGTTACTGAGTGTTGAAGATCCAAGTTCGCTGAGAAGTGTCCTAGGCAGAGGCATCTAGGGATACTTATTTTCCCTACTCTGGTTTTCATGACAATCGAATTTCCCTAAATAGAGTCTCTTCCTTCCTTTTCTTAGTCATTCTGCCTCTGGAGAGAGGCAATAGCTTAGATGATTGGTACACTTGTAAAGAAACACTTGGTTTTACTTGGTGTCAGGGAAAACCTTCACTCAAGACATATGGCTACAACTCTGGTTCTGGGATCCTGCTGTAGGGACAATGATGGACATCCGTGCTAGGCTACAGTCTCCAGGTTGGATTCTATCCATTGTAAAAGCAGTAGTTATTTTGGACATCTGTTTTTCACTCATCATTTTTATTTCTCCATTTTTTTTTCATGTCCTGGAACAGAGAAGAGATATGCCATTTACTGGGGACTCCAGCTAGAGTCCCCCATATTTACTCTAGGTATTTACTGATAGAGACTCCAGCACTTGGCATTCTGATCATAATAATGAATACTAAAAATAAAGTCTTCAAAATAAGGGGCAGAAGTATGGTCTAGAAGAGCATTTGGAGTATGAAGGCTACTCTGACTTTGGCAGTCTGCAGTGGCTCATGTCGGGTCTGGAGGACTTTTATAGTTGTTGTGTTGTTCACTTTTGACTGTTAGGTTTTAAACCATCCTCTTGCTTGTTTGACCTTGACAGTTGACTATAGGCAAGAAGCTCATAAAAGCACTAGGCTATGCAGGTGTTCAAGGGGCCCACATAAGTGCTGTGTAAATGGATTAGGTCAATGATCRACAGTTATGGGAAGGTAGCCCATAGAGGTCCTTTTGGGTACATATATTGGTTACAGAAATCACAGTGGCAAAATATGTGACATTATCTCTTGTGTTGTCTCCCTGTGTAAGAAAGAAAGCAATAGTAAAGACTACATGTCATTACCTAGACAGGGCTTCGTAGTGAAACTATAGCTTAGGTGGATGCAAAAATGCTATTTGGAAAAGTATTTCTTCAAGTCTTTTAGGTCTATGTAACAGGGCAACACTTGCTGTTTTGAAACTGTAAGGTTCCTGGTTTCTGTAGGGTCATCTGAATACCAAGTAATTCAAAGATTTAAATCATCAACACAGGGCCTTGGGATGCCTGGTCGTTGAGGAGCTGCTCTAAATTCCATTCTGTACTTAGGGATAAGGAAGAAATAGAAGGACTTTGTTTAAATATATGTGCCTCTACTTCTCAATAGGTACCTCCTGTAAGGGGACTCAAATTGGGTCTGGATGTCTCATCGTCTAGATTAAAGGAATCCTCAGAAGACCCATTTGGAAGGGAAGAAATTCACAGTGCTAAAAGGYTCTGAGCATATATCCTCGCATGGATTCCTTGCGATGCTTTATTAGAAAGAACTCATATTCAGCTTAGAACTAAAGAAGGTGAAAAGTCAGAGTTTTAAGTGCTCCAACCCAAAGGCATTAAGATCTAGTAAGATGGGGAACTGAAACTACACATTCCTAGATTTTCTAGTATGGAGCTTCTTCTAGACTCTTCTAGAGTTGATAAGTTGTGCAAGCACCTTTGTCTCTCTGTCTCTGTATCTCTGTCTCTCTGCCTCTTTGTCTCTCAGACTGTCTCTCTGTCTCTCTCTCTTTGGCTCTCTCTCTCTGTCTCTATCTCTATCTCTCTCTCATGTTAAAAGCAAGATGATACCAAAATTGTTACAAGAACAGTCTCTGACATCAAGTTCACAAATTAAGTATGATACACAAACAAACAGAATTAACTGCAAAAATAAAACAAACTTGTTATTGACTGTCAAACAACCAGATGTAGGTAGAGTTAGGCAGAATTTCTCCATCTTGCTTTTAGACATCATCAAGTTTCTCCCATAGACTTTGGTTTCACCCTCAGAGCTTGATAATGTATGATATGTTATTTGATAATATATGATATGTTATTTAGTTGGTACTATAGCTTTTAAAGAATTTGTTCTTTTTTAATTATATGGGTGTGTGTATGTCTTCTGCTTGTGTGCACAAGAGTTCAAGTGCCCAAGGAAACTAGAGGCTTCAGGCCTCCTAGAGCCTGAGTCACAGGTGGTTGTTCTAAGGACTTGAATGTATGCCCTCTGCAAAAGCAATGTGCTCTCTCTTTTTTTTTATTGGATATATTCTGTATTTACATTTCATTTCATTTCCCTTTTCCTGGTTCCCGCCCCCCCAAAGGTCCCACATGCCCTTTTCCTTCCCCCTGTTTCCCCATCCACCCCTTCCCACTTCCCTGTTCTGGTATTCCCCTACACTGATGCATTGAGCCTTTCCAGAACCAGGGTCCACTCCTTCCTTCTTGTCTGACAGCATTTGGTATGTGGATTGTGTCTTTGGTGTTCCAAGATTCTAGGNTTCCTTCTTGGGCATCATTTGATATGTGAATTGTTTCTTGGGTATTCCCAACTTCTGGGCTAATATCTGCTTATCAGTGAGTGGATACTATGTGTGTTCTTTTGTGATTGGGTCACCTCACTCAGGTGGACATTCTCGAATTCCACCCACTTGCCTAAGAATTTCATGAATTCATTGTTTTTAATAGCTGATTAGTATTCCACGGTGTAAATATACCACATTTTCTGTATTCATTTCTCCATTGAGGGACATCTGGGTTCTTTCCAGCTTCTGGCTATTATAAATAGGGCTGCTATGAACATAGTGGAGCATGTATCCTTATTACCTGCTGGGGAATCYTCTGGGTATATGCCCCAGAGTGGTATAACAGGGTCCTCCAGTAGTATCATGCCTAATTGCCTTAATATAGAAATAAATCTTAGAATCTAATGTTCACCAGATGATTTCTGCCTGCTCATTTTTCTCAGTGATTTGTTCATGTACCAAATGCAGGTGTCTTAAAATTATACTTACCATTAAACATCAAAAACATCATTATTATGTGTGGACATGGATATAAACCCAGATGGTTTAAAAACAAGCCTTCTTAACTTAATAGTAATGACGTTTTTTGAAAGCTTGACTGTGCACACAAAAGTGACAGCACACTTGGGTTCTAAGTTGGGTAGAGAAAGAGCAATGCAGCTTAAGAAAGAATCAATTATTTCATAACTTTGTTGAATGCTATTTTCTTACTCACAAATCAGATACCTTTAAGCAATGTAACTTCATGGTATACCAGAAAGATCAAGTAGTTATATAATACACTCTTAGACTTTTGACAAAGGTGACTTGATGGATTAGCTACAAGTGAACACTGGGACAGGTCTGCCATGCACCTTGGTATTTGTATATAATTTTCTCCGGGTCAGTAACTGTGGGTCTGGGTCCATGGTTGCCCATTCTCTATGCCTATAAAGTGCTCACAGTATCTATCATCTTTACAGTTTAGTTAAATGATAAAATAACTAAGTTTAATATGACTACCTCCCTTTACTTTGACTCCTATTACATATCTAATACTTTGAAATACTTGGAATCGTTGCAGTTCTGTCTGATACCAAAACAGTTCAGAACAATAATGCCTAACTTATAAATCTTGAGGAAAAGATGTTCTTTAAGAACATTTGTGAACTCAGCAGAAGCATCTCCTCAAAGCCCTCACAGTTAAACTTGGGTCTGTCGTCTACAGTTATGGAGAACCAACATTTTTAGGCAAAGATATGTTGAATAACTACTAAAATCTAAAGCATTTTGGTTGGCATTTATGGATTTCCCTTTACACAACCCACCCTGTGAGAATAGCTAAGCTTGTAAGGCAGGATGCCCAGAGCAGCTTCTAAGAAACTTTCTCCTCCATTTTAATACATTCACCATAGGTTGTTGGTTTAATTAGAACAAAGCACAAAAATGTTAATGAAACCATTTTTAGCAAAATCATTATTTAAACATTGGTTTCATCTACAATATAATTTTTTCTTTTCTCCTAATTATCRCATCATTTATGTTTTTGAAAGTAGAATTATATTAGGTATTAGTTTTCTATAAGTGAGATTGAATGGGAGGATGTATATCAATAGCTGACATTTTTGTTTTATAAAAATTTTTCATCTGTAAATGCAGTCATCATATATTCCCATTCAAAAATTAGTTTTTGAAAATTTAAATGCCAACAAAAGCCCTGATATTACAAAAGATTTGTTAAAAATACATAATGTTCTGATCACCATACACACAGGGAGCACGTGTGTTGGTGTTAGCKCTTGTATGCCTAGYGTCCTGAGCAGAGTGCCGTTTCCAGTCGGGAGTCAGGTTAATGAATGTGAGGGTTGAGGAGACTTAGAAAAATGTTTCTAAATGTGCAATGACCAAAAATTAGTTCTAGARCAAATCACATAATTAATGCAAGGTATTTAACAGTTCCTACCTGTGCTGTATCATGTGACTTTAGTGCAGCCTCTGTTATGTGCACACAACCCAGCACTGTGTACCCCATGAGCTGCCTGCACGCTGCTCAGAT
>BDUI01007506.1:24333-35221 GCA_002335545.1 Apodemus speciosus
GAATTGTTCTAGTGAGGATAATCACATTTCTGTGCGATGCCCCCCTTGTGAGCTGGATAATAGATGGTGAAGAGACAGAGGCAGACCCAGTAGGCTGTCTACCTTTCAATTACACAACTGGAATAAAGTAAAGGTATCTGGGAAAGGGTGTGCAGAGGATCATTATGAAACCTTCCTTTAAGATCAAGGAAAGCAGCGTTGTTTCCAATAATGCACTTCAAAATAAAGTTTGAATACGTTTTAAAAACAATTGAATAGGCTYGAGAGGGGACTCAGGAATTAAGAGCACTTGTTGCTCTTACAGTGGATGCAGGTTCAGTTCCTAGCACCTACAGATGGCTCACAACAATCTTTAACTCAAGCACTCGGGGCTTCCCAGCTTCTGCTGCCCACCCTAGGCAGTGCACGAACAGGATGCACGGACATACRTGCAGGGAAACACCATTAGACATAGAATAAGTTTCAAATGAAATTTTAATGTATTTTAAAGTAAACAAACATTTAAGAAAGGTTTTCTCCATTAAAAGCCCTTTAATGTCAAATGGATTTTTATTACAATTCCTGAGATTCTTGGCTTGGAAAGCATCTATAGCTTAGATCATGGCTTCTCATGTGTATGTGTGTGTGTGTGTGTGTGTGTGTGTGTCTGTCTGTCTGTCTGTCTGTCTGTCTGTCTGTATATGTATGGATGTGTGCCTGTCTGTCTGTCTATCTGGTAATATTGATTGTGTTCTGTGTTTCTATTTTACAATGGTTATTTTTGTCACTCATCTTATAATATCTTAATTTTTTTCTAAAAAAGGAAAAATAACGATGTTATACTTGTCAAATCCCAATGCAAAGTGTACCATTGCTATGAAAATGCTTGCATAAATAAAACATTACCACACTTTACCTGCTCTTATTTTAAAAAACTCTGCAAATAAAACCGAAGTCAGTGGAATGAATTACCTTCTCCTAGGATCCATTGTAATGTGATTTCATCCCTGAAATATTATTTTTCTTTCCTTCTCAAGTCATGTGTATAATTAAGTTATTACTCTAGGCAATTAGAATCTTGCTATTTTCTTTAGTTAAATCTTAAACAACAGACCTCCTATGACCTCTATTTGCAGGCCAAGAGAAAATATATGAGAGGAGAAAAATTCAATGTGCCAATTATAAAGCTTATCTATGTGATTTGTCATGAATAAGTATTTATCATGGGCAAGTTTAAAAGAAAGATGTGTACAAATCTCAACTGGCAGAGTTTACTTCATAGAGTCAGGKTGACCCCTTTCCCAGGGTCTGTCAGCCCTAGTCACTTCCCCTCCTAGCCCATCAGTGTCCTCTGATTAGTGAAGTGAACGGAGAGGTAGGAAGCTAGAACCTAGCTACCAGCTCTCCTGTGGTTCCTGTGTCTGTGTTGTTAGCACTTCAGGCTTTCTATCACCACATAGCTCAAGAATGCTCTAATCTGTTCTTTGATTGAACTGTTGGGTGAGAACTAAGGTTCTGAGCCTTTTTAACTCACATACATGTAGAACATGACCTGGGAACACTAAGACCCAGCCTTGTTTGTTGGTTGGGTAAAGGTACATATGTTTTTTTTTTTTTTTTCTCCATGGCTGGCATTATGCCAGCCCATTGCTTAAACTAACTTAATGTAGTGATTCTATCTTTAAGGCATTAGTGCCAGGAATGCTGACATAACAAGAAAAATTTAAATTCAAGGGATTAGCCTTGCATTTCTGACTTGGCTTGCTTATTTTCTCTCTGGGTCCTGCATCCTTATCCCTTGCTAATCCTYGGCTATTCACAAAATACAGTCTGGTGATTGCATGTTGAAGTAAAAAAATAATAAGTGAGAGACCAGCATTTGGCAAAATGTCCTAGCAATGCTGTTTCGAAGAGAAAAAAAAATCCTTTGCATGAAAGAGAGTTAGTTTGAAAGGTCACAGCCAAGGGCCCTAGAACCAAACACAAGAAGAGATTTACATTGGAAAGGAGCCAAGGATGAACAATTTGGATCTCTCTCAGTTCTGCTCATTATTGTATTCCTTTGAGCCAATGAAATGCTTAAAAAAAATGGAATGCTGAAGACAAAGAGACAGAATTCTGAGCCATTTGTCACATGTGTACAACTGTCACTGTTTCCTCTGCTTAGGGTCTTCCACATGACCACAGCTCACTGCTTTGTCTTAAACCCAAGTCCCTCTTGGCCACACTGTGTCCCAAACTGCAGGTACTGCTGGAGAAAGCTGTAGAATGTTAGGACCAGAAGCCTCACTAGAAGGCTTCTTATCACCCTATTGCTTATCATCTTATCACCAGGACCCATTTCCAGTTCATTCTATGATTACTCTACTCCCTGCTCAAGCCAAGAATCTTCCCCAAGACCATGTCCATCCCACTGGAACTGTAAGCCATTGAAGTGTTTGCAAGATACATTACCACAGAAACAACTAAGATACCCACTTTAATGAGTATCCAGGATAGTTTTAATTTATTAAGCATTCATCCTTATATTTGGATGCTGGAAAAATAGCATAACTTTTCAAGGAAACATGCAAGCATCCCTCCTCTCTGTGAGCATCTGTCTCTATGAAGTGGAAAACACAATCCCAGTGCTCAGGTTTGCTGTGAAAAATGTCAGGAACATTAAGACATTTCTAGAAGCCTCCCATTTACAGAACAGGCAAGTCCTTTCCTCTTTCTCTGTGAATTAGGACATGACTGATATAGTCCTCATTGATTTCTAGGGATTTCCATTTCTGAATGTAGACAATAAAGTTAAACTAAAATATTAGTAAAATTAATTAYTCTCTCTTCTCCTGGGGAAATTCTATGTAGAAAAGCATGTAACAAATTTATACTGATGTTAAGGTTTTGAGCTAGAGTAATTGGAAATAATTCCATATTTTGAACTCTAAATTACTATTCTAAAATTAAAGAAAAGCTATTGTGCACCAACCTTCTCAGACCCATCTGATGTTCTTCTCTTGCTCTGCTGTGTCTCTCCCAATAGTGGACCTTGGCATACAATGTTTTCTGGTTTGGGGGAGTTTTACCCACAGCAGGAGACACTGTCAAAAATGGACAGTAAAGAGGCAGTGGGTTCTGAGGCCTACTCTTGCCTTCTTGCCTTAGGCAGGGCTTTCTGCACAGCTGTCCTGAGCCCAGGCTTCAACTCTGACTGGATATTCCATCCTGCCTTGGGCACAGTTTATGCTGGAGCTAAGGATGGCCCACTGGGCAGACCTGCCCTTGGGTTCCAGGAAGGTRGCCTATTTGTAAGGGTGTCAGCTGTTCCTGTCCACAAGCCTGAGCTCCCCTTCCTTCCCACACCGTCTTTGTGGGCTTGCTTCACTTGAGAAAGAGGCACCTTTTGATTAATACTTGGCGTGTTTCTATTTGGTTGAATCACTCCTGGTTGATGATGATCATTTAGCTGCCTCCTTCCTGTCACTATGTTAAAAGTCATGTTGCTAAACCCTCTATATAGGCATCTGTTCTGTGTAAAGATAATTGCTTCTTTGYATTTACGAGATGTATATATTGTTCCTAGGTCTAATAAGCAAACCAAAAAAACAAATCTTGAAATTAAATTCACATATGTTGAAAATTCGCATCTACTAAACTAATTATCAGAAATTAAGATAAATGTAGGAGGAAAGCTAAAAGTATGCATAATTATTAAATGTTGGCATTTATGTGAGCCTTGGGCTTCTCCTTATTACCTTTTTGGGTGTAATTATCATTAGCATTTCAGTTGCATCTTTAATGAATGTTTGAGCTACAAATACAACATGGTATGAATGGAAAAAGAAATCCTCCAGTATTTACCTGACTGCAAATTTAAGAAAAAANAGTTTGGAAATGAATAATGGAGTTTATTTGTTTTTTTCTTAGGGGTACTCTCAGTAATTAAATGCTTTCTGTAACAAAGTTAATAAATGTAATATATAAGATATCAGGGTGGCACCATTAGATAATATAGCATGCTTAAATCTCATGTTTTTTGCTTTTTTATTTTGGTTGTTGCTATGGTCAGTAACTGGACCCTGGAATCCCTAGCAAGCTAGACTCAGCCACCCGACTTCAGTAGGATACTGTATCAGGCAAATAAAAGTAAACACCAGAGATTTAGTCAATGTGACCACATAAAAAGGGAAACAGAGAGGTGTAGTGACACCTCTTCATCTCCTCTCATCTGCACAGTCCTGACATGAGGCTTAGTTTTAAGTAGAGTATTGAAAATATGCACATTTAAGCCGCCTTGTCTGTCCATCATTGTCTGGACTTCATCTTCTCCTGAGGAGTTGCCAGAATTGTGTGAAATTTCTTTGCTAGAGATAAGTTCCTTCTCTGACTTGCACCAGCCTGCAACCTTTTCCTTCTCTTTGCATAAGACTACTGGGGACACTCTAATTGCTTGGGAGTCAATAGTTTGAGAGACAAAGGGAACTAACTACACAGTGTCCCTCTTTAGACTATCTTCAGTACTGCCACAGCAGTTGCATTTCAGTTCTTCAAAGCCCCAAATCAGATCCTCCTTTCTGGGTTTCTTTGTGGGCAAATGTTACCTCAAAAGCCTTCCAACTCTTGCAGTCTGTTAGCTGCCTTGACGGCTCTTGACAGTGAGATTGAGGGTCAAAAATTAAAAGTTTTAAAACAAAATGTCATAAGCTAAGTCATCTTTTAATAGAAAGTATGTGCTTTTCTTTTAAAAACAGTCCAGAAAGGCTGTATTTGTGTTGACTTTGTACTGATTTTGCGGGGGTGTCTCATGTTACTCGGTTCTCTTTTTCTATTCCGACTGCTTGGGACAGTCCCTGGAATGTTTAGCCAGAATTTCTCATCTGTTTTACTGCCTCTGCACTAATACAGCCAGCCGGTCCTGTTCTTTTAACGAAGAAGTGCACCACTTTTCCAACAGAGGGCAGTGTTACCTAAAACAATAAGTCCTCACCAAGTCCAGGATTTGGAAATGTCCTCTGCGAGGAGTTGAAAGGACACGGGAAACAATTTCTTTCTTTCATTCCGGGTTTTGTAGTTTTGACCACAGTTGCCATTTTTAAAAAATGAAAACTATATAAAAAATTCTCCTAAGTGTCCCTGACCTCCAAAGAAGAAACTGAGAAAATAAAGGTAACATACATAGAGGGAAGGTTCTAGTTATGCTGACTGGAGAATTACAAAACCCTGCCCTTAGCTGCCTCAGCCACCTTCAGCCTGTTATGTGGACATTTGGCTTTGAGATAAAGGAAGTGTCCACGAGGCCGTTCCACAGGCTGTATCAGGTGAGATTCCTTTTGTGCATTTTCTGAACATGCTTGGTGCTTCTGGTTTTCTGATGGAGAAGGAGCTCGGTTCCATTTGTAAATCAGGATATACAGTTTTGCATACTTGCCTTTAAACATTAAAAGATGCTCAATTTTCAGAACAGAGTTCCGATATCTTCTTAGCCAGGAATACTTGGTTAATGTCGGGAACAAACACATGTTTGTTAAATGTTTATTTCATTTCTGGAATTAAAATCATGTGCAACTTATCCCATGTAATTGTTAGAACATGTTTAAGAGGTTGAGAGAATTCACCTTTATTTACAGAAGAAGAGGAGTGGAAGAAAAATTGAGCAACATCAAATCAGCTGGTGGCAGAGGTAAGCAGTGAACTCAAGGCTCTCGTGTGAGTCTCATTCTGTCATTCACTCACTGTGCAAGACTTCCTGTCTCTGCCTAACAGACTAGACCTAGGAAACCTTGAATAGCTGAGTTCTTGTGGTTCAGAACAATCGAAAATGATATCTCAGCATATTGAATCAGACATAAGTATGTAGGTGGTCAGTGGTTTTCTACCTTACCTAATTTGTGTTTGTGTGCATGTGTGCATTTGAGTGTCGTGTATGTGTGTGCACAAAGGTGTGGAGGCTGGAGGATAACACTGGGTGTTTGGCTTTAGATGTCATCATCAGCCACATGTAAATCAACAACAATATCAACAATGACAAAAGAAGAAGAGGAAAGGAAAAACAAACAAGCCCATTCCCTTATACTATCTTGAAACTCGCCAAACAGGCTGGGCTGGATGGAGTGAGGCCCAGGTACCCACCTGTCTCTATACCCCCAGCACTGGGAATATAATGCGAGTCACTACATCTGCTTTTTCATAGGAGTTCTGATGTGTTTGTAGTTGTAAGGCAAGCGCACTTTAACTGAACTATCACCACGATTTCTCCTTTCCCTAGTCTTTATATTTCTTGCTGTCTTTAAAAAATGGGTGGAGGGAAGGGGACTTATGGGACATATGGTGAGGGGGGAACTGGGAAAGAGGAAAGCATTCGGAATGTAAACAAAGAATATAGAAAATAAAAAAGTAAATAAAAAAATGGACATTTTAGAATATCTTTTCAGCCTTACCTGAAAAGGCTAATAGTAATCCCCCTGTCCCAGAAAAGACATTTTAAAACGAAGAAATTGAAGCTGTAGAGCTGAACACAGACTGCAGGTGTTTAGATGGCTGGCTCTGTTGTTGGAGTTATATCTACATATATAACTTAAGCCCTTCTGTTATTCGAAGCTCAAAAATGTCTGCTTATCATTTTGGTTTTCTTGAWAGATAAAACAGTAATGAAAAGCCTGAGAGAAAGGGAAGTTGACCTCAAGGGCAACTTCTGAAAGARCATCATCCAGMTCACCAAAGAAGTAACCAACCAGGGAGTCAAGAGGGCGTTCCTGGAAGACTRGCTGTTCTTGCAAAAGTCCTAGTGAGTAACAGAGGCCAGGCCAGGGGTCCAGGGCTTCTAGAGGAAATAGACATGATCTCACTAAGACCCTCCATCACACACCGGCCCACCAGACAGAGCAAGGCTGATTGCAGTAGCCTCTTCACTGCCTAAGTCTGATTTCCACAAACAGAACCTCCCCTGTGAAGAGTATTATTAGCAGCACAGAGAGACTCTCGTCTTTTTTCTTTCCATTTTTTTTCATAATGAGTAAACACAGAGGTCCAGGCAGTCAAAGGTGCCAGCAAACACAAGTGTTTTCAAAGCCATTTCTGAAATGAACACTGGGGTGCTGTGTCTCATAACCCTACACAAAACTGAAGGTAGCCAGCTGTTTTCTGAGCTAAACACTTTCCTGAAGAGCCAAAAGCCAGGAGGCAAAAAGAGAGAATGTGAAAATAACTCCTCTCCTCCCAAACCACAGATGACAGATCAGCCAGAAAGGACCCTGGAGGAAACAGAAGTCAATGAGGCAAAAGTCCTTGCAAATGACCCTGGCTGCTCCTCTCTCCTGCTGCAGAGTCGATCCACCCAAATGGCCTTTTAGCAGTGCAGCATCGGAACGCTGTCTATACAGTTGCTCACAATTGTGAAATGATTAGATCTTAGAGCATCGATCTCAGAGTTTAGGAATTTTCTTACAGCATTTGTCTTCCTCTGTTTTCTATGTCTGTCTCTTTCCTGAAATATGGGAAGTCAGGAAGACTTTACCAGTTTAATCCTCACTTTCATGGATTCTGTGGATTTTCTAGACTCACCCTGGGGACTAGTCTTCTCAGGGCTAGATAACTTACTGTTGTTTAAAGTGTGATCCCCATTGGGTGTGGGGTGAATCTCTGAATAAGGAGTTAACAAGGTTGCAATGAAAGGAACACTAATTTCAAGGCTCTGTCTGATTCTGGTTGACTTATGAGTGGGGAGGAGGATATGATGTGGGCAGCCATTTTAGTGGAGATATGACATAGGCAGGCATTTTATTTAGTAAGGCATCATAAGGTGTATTTTTCAGCTGTATTTAAAAGACGACCTGGAAGCTACTGTGAAAACAGGTTTGAAAACTCAAAGGTGTTACAGAAAACATGATTTTGAATCACTCTTGTGAGGCTATTGGGCTGTGAGATGTGATAAAGAGGTGAGTTTTCAAAGTCCAGGTCTAGRAAACCATTTTAGACTGGGATTGAGTTAAAATCGTATTGTCAGGCATGATTCCATGCTCCTTCTCRTGAAGGAGCATCTGAGGACCCTTATGTGGTAGTGACCTTTGTGCTGCTTGCTCTTCAGTCTCTACTCTAGTTGTCCTTTGATGCCCTTAGGTCTTCAAGTTCACAYGTGTGTGACCCTGGAGCTGCAGTGCTTTTGCATTCATCAAGATGGTATGATGGCAACTAAGTTTACGTGGCAATGAATACAGAGAGAAAACCAGGCCCAGAAGCAGGAATAATGAGAAGGTAGCAGGAAATCAGTAAGTGCAGAAAATTATGAAGAGAAGTAATCATTCCCTTCCTCACCCGGCAGCCACTGGTTCCCCGAGCCAGTGTGGAGCACGGCACAGAACAAAGAATGGGCAATCCATTCATTTTATTTGGCTATTAAGGATAAAAATGGGACCTCTGAGGGTTGTGTGCACCTAATTATATTTGTTTGCCCTTTTGTGCTGAATTCAATTGGGTGTTGTATGATGCTTTCTTTTAAAGCTTGAYGTGGAGTTCTTTTTCAAGCTCTGCATATTTGGTTAGTTGAAAGTGAAGTAAAGCTTGTACACAGATACTTTAGCCCTTGCGTTATATTTTTTTTTATTGAAAAATAGTAAAGTTTTTTCTGATCAAGGAGCCATGCATAAAACCCACCTCTCTATTCTTTCTGAAGGAAAATTTGCAAACTGACAATCATCCTGTGTTAAAGAGTAAACTAGCCAGACCTTTGGTTAGTCTGCCAAAAMCTCAAAAGAAACGAGTAAGGGAGGAGCAATTTGTCCACGTTCATAGCTTCAAAGGTTTTAGCCTGTGGTATCTCATGCTATCGCTTCCAGGCCTGTGGCTGGGCAGCGTCATGTGGAYGGTTACAGCKGAGAACAGGGGTTTGCCTCATGGTTGCCAGTAGGTAGAAAGATATGACTTCCAAMCATACCRCAGAGTGATTCCCTATCACTCTATCCAGCTAGTCCCTATCAGCAGATGATTCCATCACCTCCTAAATTGCAACCCTTAGTGAGGGCCAAGGCTTCAATACTAGGCCTATGAGNTCTGGCAAAGAAACTAACTGAATCTGGGCAGGAGCTCTCTGTCACTAAAGCACATTTTCTGGACATATTCCAGTGTATGGCATTGTTATAGGTGTTTAAGAACAACATAAAAACATGTTTCTTTTTAAGGATCTTAAAATCAGGTGTGATTCTTATAGCGGGAGACAAAGGAGTGAAGGACTCTGCAATGGAATCAAGTCACATGACTCCAAGACAGGAACAAGAGGTTGACCACATTTTCCTAATGGGTCTTCATGATGGTTAGTTTGTCAATTTTACACAGCCAAGGACTGCCTGCATGAGAGTCTCAAAGAAGGATGGTCTGAGTCATGTTAGCAGACCCGTGCACCTACCAGGGGACACTGTCTTGACTGCCTTTGCCTGTGTGAGAAGACCCAGACTGAAGGTAGGCAAGAGCAGCATACCCTAAACTCTACAGGAGTAGACACCATCAAGGTACTAGCCCTTTATTCTTTCATTTCTCTCTTCTCTTGACTGTGACTGAATGTGTCATGATCATGCYACTGTGGACATCTGCTCCCTGCCCACACCACTATGATGAATTGTAAYGTGGAATTATAATAAGAAAGACTCCCTGTCTCTCCTAAATGTCTTTCTGCAAGATATTTTATCACAGTATAAGAAATGAAATAAAACAGCCACAGAGAAGTAGTTCCCACACCACACTACTGTGGTTGGTCTAACTGGGAGTCATTCCTCAGGAATTCCCACCTTACCCTTATTCCACCCAAGTCAAAGATGATTGGTGCCAGCTGGCTCTGTATGTGCACCTCTTGCTTCCTGGGTAGGTTGGTCATGTAAATTATCAATCTCCATCAGATGGTTTTATCTTCTGCCTTCATACAGTCACCCTGGTTTAATGGAGATGCCAGTGCTGTGAATTTTTGTCGATCAGCTTGACCTTTGCACTTTGTCTGTCTTACAACCCTCTCTGAGCAAAGAATAGGATGGAGTGTAGTGGGCTTGGCTCTAGGTACATTTGTAGACTGGKGTTTGAGAGAGCAGGACAGAAATGTCAGCAGGACAATACAAAGTAGAAAACTCATTCAAGTTTTAAAGATACAGCAGCATTCTCACAGTATTTTGTATTCTTTCAAGGTAGCATAAATTCACCCTTGAAACTTTTAACCTACTAAAGATTCCTGGATATAGTTCCTTTAAAAGCCTCTCTGGACAAATGAAAAAATGTGCTCAAGGGTATTTATTTAGCTACTGAAGAGGCCTTGAGGTGCCTGCACCAACTATTAGCAGCCTGCAGACTTCTCAGGGCTTGCCTGTCGCCTGGAGCATGGGTCTGCCCTGCATTCCTGAGTGCTTCTCCTGGTCTCTAGAGGAGGAGGCACTGTCCTACTTTTTTAAGATTTGGCTTGAGTTAACATGGACTAAGGCTTCTGAGCTCCCAGCTTACACAGTCTTTATGGCTCTCKGTGTGTGATGTGCTTCTCTTTTAACTTACACATCAGTGAGTTCTTCCTGAAAGCAACCTGAAGTAAGGATTGCTGTTTAGTAGTGATGCATACAAAATATGGTTACTATTAGATAGTTAGATCTATATGTGGTTAATAGATCCCTGAGAACCTCAGTAGAATCCAAGAGAGGGGGCATCTTCATACTTCTGTGAGAAAGATGAAGGGCATGTTGCCTGAGTGATAAAGGAGGGGGGAGCACTGGCAATAAGAGGATACCTAGGGCAGGTTTTGTGAAAGGAGGGATGATCCTAGGATGGCAGTACTTAGTGACCAGAATGACCTCAGCATAGGTGTCCCATGCTCCTGAGAGGTCAGTAGATGACAATGGTGTAAACAACCACAGCAGAGTATGCTTCATGCACACACCATTAATTTGAAAGTGTTCACTTA
>BDUI01007507.1:25557-36908 GCA_002335545.1 Apodemus speciosus
AGAGACAGAGACAGAGAGACAGAGAGACAGAGAGACAGAGTACTAACCTCAAAAATAATGAAGGCATTTCCATCTAGGATATGAAATGAAAGTCGATTTCATATTAATGGACCAGAACAATGTTTTTCAAAATTTTACCTCCTGTAAAATATATGTAATTGTTTTGGTTAATTCATGCCCTTTTGAGGTCCTTGAACAATGTGTTCTGAAGATAACAAACTTGTTAAAAGTAAAAAGAAAGGAAAGTAAGGAAAGACATAGAGGACAATTAACAAAGGCTGAGCATGTTTTTCACAGCCAATGAGACCACAGAAGAGTAAAGACTCCAAGTGTGAGCATTGACTTTTAGACAAGATAGAGTCTCGAGAAACAATACATTTTTCCAAAATTTTATGTTTACATCAGAGAGGTTTTAAGAGAGTTAGATCTGATAGCTCAAAATGACTCAATATTTCCCCCTCTCCTGGTATAAGAGCGCATTAAAAAAAAGGAATCTTCACTTCTTAGAGGCATTACTAGGTAGAGACAACAAGCACCAAGTTCCCGAATTCACTTACTCTTTCTCATCTAGGGCAAAATAAATAGAAAACATCAGTATTGATGAAAAAATGTTTTGGCAGACATTTCATTTTTGTCTCTTTGTCAGCATTTTAATATCATTCCGACTGAGTTCAAGAGGGTCACWTTTTAATAAATGTAGAAACATGCAAAGGCTTTTATATAGAAAACTAAGCCAGGGTGCCTTTTGTCAGGGTGCTTCTGTGGCTCAGATCAGTATTTCCCYGGCTGTTCACATCGCAATATATCCCTTTATTGTTCTAAGCCCCAGCTTCACACGATGCTAATGGACTCAGCTTATTTCACACCGGGTAATACAGCACATCATAGAAGTGTTTGTTTACAGAGGCATCACCTTAAAATAGAGCAGGGAGGAAAGACAATGCAAAAGACCAGCTCTATTCCCTAATGTCATTAGTGGGAGATTTATTGCCACTGGAAGCAGTGTATTGCTAACAACAGCTTTAGTCAAGCCACATCTGTTTCTTCTAATATTTAAGGAGCAGGGCACAAGACAGGGAACAAGAACATGCCCTTTGATTTGCGGCTATTACCTGTGACTTCACAGACAACGGGTAGGAGCATAAATAAAGGGAGGTCATTACAAAAGTACAGGGGCTGGGCTCCATTTCAAAATCTGAAGCCCAGATTAAGCAGTCTGTAAGATCACTGAGTCAACAGACATAGGCACTATTTTAACACTCAGTATTGTCCCGATTTCTCATTCTCAAATAAAATTGTTTCAAAACACTCGCAGAGAGCTTTAAATGTTACCTTAATGTAAAAGGCCTTTTCTATTTAATAAAAATCAAATCAGGTAATTCCTCCTCCCTCAAGCATTTTTCCCTTTCTTTTAAAGTCATTTATCAGTGTAGGACATCACAGTAGATTTAGAAATCTCCTTACCAGCAAAGATGGATAGGGAGACTAATTTTTTCTAGGTATGAAAGGCTTTTGAATGAATGTTGGCAGAGATCAAGACAGACCCTTTGAAGGGTAAGTTTAGTATATTTAGTTGTGATTGTTTTAAGACAAATGAGGAGTTATAGAGACATTATAAGATTCCAAGTATGGCATAGGCTGGAAATGGTTTCTAATCCAGAGAACCAACCTTCACAAAAGCAAGCACTTCTTATTGTCAATCAACTGGAATTCACCAAGGCCTGTTCATGTACCATCAGACTAGAGTACATTAATAGTAATACAAATAGTATTTTATTGATAAAATAGTCCCCTCTAAGTTATGCATGCCAGGGACCAGCTGTGGATCTGTGTGTCCTGCTTTCTTCCCATTTCAGCCTCCACTGTACTCCATGCTGAGAGGATGAAGAGGAGCTAAATGAGTGGGTCTTTGCGTCCTGCTGAGAGTGAATTCAGGAGACAGAGAGYGGGGGGCATTTTTTCCCCAGTGAAAAATATTTTTATTAGTATTTCTTTTTCTTTTACATTTTTAATTGGATATTTTCTTTATTTACATTTCAAACGTTATCCCCTTTCCAGGTTTCCCCCACTTCCAGAGACCCCCTATCCCATCCTCCCTCCCCCTGTTTCTATGAGGGTGTTCCTCCACTCATGCCACTCCTACCTCCCCACCCTCAATTCCCCTACTATGGGGCATTTATCAAGCCTTCATCGGACCAAGGACCTCTCCTTCCATTGATGCCTGACAAGGCAATCCTGCGATACATTTGCAGCTGGAGCCATGTGTACTCCTTGGTTGATAGCTTAGTCACTAGGAGCTCTGGGGTCTCCGGTTGGTCGATATTGTTGTTCTTCCTATGAGGTTGCAAACCTCTTCAGCTCCTTCAGTCCTTTCTCTAACTCTTTCATTGGGGACCCCATGCTCAGTCCAATGGTTGGCTGCTAACATCCTGCTCTGTATTTGCAAGGCTCTGGCAGGGCCTCTCAGTCTCCTTTCTGCAAGCATTTCTTGGCATCCACAATATTGTCAAGGTTTGGTGACTGTATATGGGATGAATCCCCAGGTGGGAAAGTCTCTGGATGACCTTTCCTTCAGTCTCTACTCTACACTTTATCTCCATATTTACTCCTATGAGTATTTTGTTCCCTTCTCAGAAGAACTGAAGTACCCACACTTTGGTCTTCCTTCTTCTTGAGCTTCATGTGGTCTGTGAATTGTATCTTAGGTATTACAAGCTTTTGGGCTAATATCGACCTATCAGAGAATACATACCATGTGTGTTCTTTTGTGATTGGGTTATCTCTAGATAAGGCTGCCTACTGTCTCCCTATCTATTCAATATAGTACTTGAAGTTCTAGCTAGAGCAATTAGATAACAAAAGGAGGTCAAAGGGATACAGATTGGAAAGAAAGAAGTCAAAATATCACTATTTGCAGATGATATGATAGTATACTTAAGTGACCCCAAGAATTCTTCCAGAGAACTTCTAAAGTGGGTAGGGGATCTTTTTTTTTTTTCATTTTTTTTATTGGATATATTCTTTNATTAGGGCTTCAGCCATTTCTTCTCAAAGCAAGAGATTCCTAGAAAAAATTTAAACTCCTGGAGACCATTCTTTCAAAAGTCAGATGGCCAAAGAGGAGAACACACATGTCTCTTTAAATATATACATTTTTCCTGCCATACAGGTCAGTTACAGACATATGCACCCATGCATATGCAAACATGCATACATAAACACATGTGTGCCACTCAAATCCAGACATTTTAGTTGTTCCACTATTTCCTTCTGCAAAACACATCAGGAAAAAGGAACAAAAGGATGATAGAAGAGAGGAAGAAAGGAAGGGAGGGAGGCACCCAAGGGCTCTCCCTGAAATATCTCATAGAATCCTCGGTCAGATGTGACGGGTTGGAGTTGWCTCCCATGGGGCTGCTGAGTAACTTATGGCTCAGAAAGGCTAAAAGAGATCCCAGGGATATTCAAAGAGCAAGAGGCAAGACAATGACAATTAGCATTTATTAAATGATCTCCTAAGAGCTGAATCCATGAGTCCCGGGTGGCAAGCAAAATATTAGACTCGTCAAGAAGTAATTTGGGGCATGGAGCTGGGCTCTGAGCATGCGATGCTGTTTTCTCTTAGACCACCCCTGTTAACTCTATGCTGAACCACCAGACATGCAGCAGGAAACACCGGACCTCAGATCTGCTTTCTGACCAACCCTTGCATATATTTGAGCAAGGTCAGCTGTGACCCCGTAGCCAAGGTTGAGACTTTATGAGGAGTAAAAGATGTGTCTGGGGTTGAGGTTAGTGTTATTTCTCTCATCTTATTCCTTCAACTTTTCTTCATATCCTCCCTCCTCTCTGTGGGRAAGGTGCAGAGACTGAGCAACCTTCTCCATGCATATAGGAGAAATCCTTGTCCAAGTCWACTCAGATTGTTCTAATCTCATGAGGATGAGGTGACACCTTTGCTTTTCCCSTCTTCCCCAACTGCAGGTTGACTGGGGTCTTCCTGCCCACAATCCCCAAAACTAACAGCCAAGAAATACTATGTCTCAAACAGATTTTGTTTCAACAACAGTAATAACTGTATATCTTACTTAAAATACAATCCAGTGTGGCTGGTAAGATGGGTCAGTGGTACTGAGAGTACTTTATGAACTAAAGTGAGAATCTGCATTGGAATCCCCATAACTCATGTAAAACGCGGGACATGGGGAGGTGGCTTTTAACCCCAAGCTTGAGCAGGGAATGAAACAAGAGGATCCACAGAATTGGCTGGCTACCAGCCTAGGTTTAGTTACCCTGGTTCAACACAACACGGACAGTGAGAGAGCCCATACCCAGCCTCCTCCTCTGGCCTCTATGTAGGTGAACAGGTAGGAGAGCCTGCATATACACATATACACATACCAAAAACACTTCAGCATATCACAGGGCAGTGAAGGGACTAGGCTCTGCGTTTTAGAGTAGTGTCCCCACATGGTTCCAGTGGGTACGTACATTTTCAGACACTTTGGCTTAGAAATATTTGGGGAAGAGGGAAAAAGCAAAGGTGTCACCTCACCCTCATGAGATTAGAACAGTCTGAGAACCATATGGTCGCAGCATCACAGTAATAATGTCTGCATCCTATGAGGATACCATGATTGCCTCTCTTCTCTGTCTAGGTTAGCAGGTAGATTTGATATGCAAAYATAAGATGCAGGCAGCCAAGATGAACAGGAAATGATCCAGAGCTTTATGTTTTTATTAACATGTTTAATTCGTTTAGAATGAATTAGAGGATATTCTAAGGAAGACCTGAAGTGATTGCATGTTTCCTAATAAACAAYCACTTTTTCTGGTTTAATATGTTAAATCAATGCTTCCCCCCTTTTTTTCTTTTATGGTGCTGGAGATGAAACTTGAGGCATTATACATTCYCAAAAAGCTTGTTTTTTGAGACAAGGTTACATTATGTAGTCCAGGCTGGCCTTGAACTCATGATCTTCTTGCCTCAGCTTCCAAGGAGCTAGGATACAGGTCTGTGGTGCCTTCTTCATGGTAGTCTTTCATAGTAAATGTGAAAATTTGGCATATTAACATTGATTGTTTCTTATATGGATATAACATGACTGGCTTTCTAGAGCACTATGCAACAGGATTAGAAAAATGTGTGCCAACCAGAGCCCCCCCCCAAGCTCCCAGGGACTAAACCATCAACCAAGGGGTACACATGGTTCTAGCTGCATATTAGCAGAGGATTGCCTTGTCAGGCATCAAGGGGAAGAGAGGTCCTTGGTCCTATGAAGGCTCGATAGATGCCCCATTTAGGGCAGGGAGGTGGGAGTGGGGTGGGTGGAAGAACACCCTCGTAGAAGTAGGGAGGATGAGAGAGGTGCTATCCAGGAAGGGGGGGAACTGGGAAAGGGGTAACATTTGAAATGCAAATAAAGAATGTATCCAATAAAAACAATTTTTTAAAAGAAAGGAAGGAAGGAAGGAAGGAAGAGAAATAAAAAGAAAGAGAGAAAGAAAGAAAGAAAGAAAGAAAGAAAGAAAGAAAGAAAGAAAGAAAGAAAGAAAGAAAAGAAAGAAAAATGGAAAAATGTGCACCTTCCAGATGTCAACGGGTCCCCTTCTTCCTGCTAAAATCTCCATATAATCTTACTTGTTGATTCTTCTGAATGACGATCTTGGGAAGTGCTGTCAAGATTTTGGTTGGGGTAGTATGATCCTGTATATAAATTCTGAGTCACTGGCACTTGGACATCCTCTCACCTTCTCATTCAAAGCAGAATTACACTTT
Source organism: Apodemus speciosus (assembly GCA_002335545.1). Lineage (NCBI taxonomy): Eukaryota > Metazoa > Chordata > Mammalia > Rodentia > Muridae > Apodemus > Apodemus speciosus. The sequence continues at coordinate 31,337 of BDUI01007507.1, forward strand.
CAAATACATTCCACCCTCAAAAACATACAGCTTGTATGTATTTACTTATACAAACTACACACAATCAGTGCTGCCTTCTCTCTTACAGCTGAGGATAAATCTTCTTTTTTGGTTTGACTTCTTATTAATTATTAACGATAATTTAAAGGCTTCACTGTGGATTTTTGTCTATCAAATTTTTAAATCTGCTACTGAGTTGAGTGTCTCTAGGACACTAGAAAGTATCAGCCAGGAGTTCACTTTCTAGTAAAAACTCCTAATATTTTTGCTTCCTGTTTCAGTGTGTTGTCTCAAACTACTCCAGAATATCTCAAACTAAACAAGGTCTTGAGGAATTTATAATATAATGGTAGGGGGGCTGTGCATTTCTCTATTATCAAAGTCGTTGACTGCTTATTTTAAATTAATACTTAATCATGCTGANCAGAGACAGAGAGACAGTGAGACAGAGAGAGACAGAGAGACAGAGAGGGAGTACATTTTTCTTCTATACTTATGGAATAGGATATATATATATATATATATATATAGTTATGTTCATGCATATATATATATATTACATTATATATACCATTACATTAAAATATATGTAAGACCCCAACCCTCGGTCAGTGGTACTTACTTCTAGAAGTTCCCTGAGTGAGACATCAAGACAAAGACTGATACAAAAACAACAGGTTTATTTTCTGGTGTGTCSTGGTCAACCTTCAAGTAGTTCCTCAAGGTAAGTGACTAGAAGTTGACCCAGAATGGCTATTACAAGCAGTTTTTATGTGTTTTAGGGGCACACGGTACATCAGTAAGTTTACAGTTCAAACTTATTGGCTAAGCATATTCACCTTCAAATCTATTGGCTAGCAAGCATGAACAGGTCCTGACATGCATTTGAACTCTACCTGGAACTTTCCAGAGGGTCAGGTGACTATCAGTCAGTATTCTATGATTTTCTTGAGATCTTTTTAATCAAGAATGTTCCTGTGGGCAGAGAATGGAACTTGGTCTAGCCTTGACTGCAGGCTTGGATCAGGGTGGGGATGGGGGTGGCGGGAAGGTGTAAGGAGTGAGTGGGACTGGAAAAAGTTTTTAGAGTCCTTCAGATTAAGCATAACTAATAATAATATAGCAATAGTAATGAACTATAATAAAGATTCTGTGACCATTTTCTTTCACTCCTTCCTTTTCTTCATTTTTTTCTCCCTTGCTTCCCTCAAAATGACTCGATGTGCTATCTTCTTTCTTCTATTTGACCATCAGCAACTGAAGCATGAAGAACAAAGCTGTAGAAGAGGCATAGGCATACTAGTACACAGTATGTCCTAGAAAAACATGAGCCCTTATGAGGAGTGGTCAAAATTCCAGGCAGGTAGGGATCTGACATGGTTGTGCATCAGTCTATAGTATGTAGGTTTGCCTTAAGTTATTAGTTTCTGAGGAATCTGAGTTACACAGTAAGTTAATATGAGTGCACACATTTATTTCCCATGATCTATAGCTGATAAGGAAGAAGAATTTATTTACTTTTTCAAAAAAAAATAACAGCATGTGGTCACTGGGCATTGAACTCAGGCCCTCTTGAAGAGCTGTGGTGCTCTTAACTTCTGAGCCATCTCTCTAGGACAGGAATTTACATTTTAAGAAGCCATATATGTTTAATAACTGCTTTAGATCATGTTTGGTCAAGCATTAATATATCTGTCAGTCATTGTCTATCTTGAACTTATCAAAACCTCAAGTTTTTCTCTCTCATTTTGCAGATGAAATTGGTTCCTTAAAAGGTTAAATTACAATCTAGCAATGTTAGAATCTAAAAATGGAATGAGAAGAAAATCAGGATATTCTAGATTAGAACTACAAAAGCTGGAGTTGGGGCAATTATGGCTAAATTCAGCACCTGGACATATAATGTTTGTTTCTGTGGATAATTACTTTATATCTTTCTGACAGTGTTTATTGTTCTCAGAATAAAAATAACAGAACCAAGGCTCAGCATACTGAATATATATGTATATTGTTTATCACTTTGTGAATGTCATAAATGTTTGTGTGTGTGTATGCATCACAATTATTATGAAAAAATGACAGAGAGTGGATGTCAAAATATTTTCTGTAAGAAAATAAGATCCAAATATTACTATAACCTCCCAGTTGAAAATTACAATGCCAAAATCTTTACTTTGTGTGTTTGTATGATCTGCTCAAACTTGATAACTCTGTATTAGAATATTGTATTTTAAGAAGAAACTTATATAGCCTGTTCATGTTGCATCCATTATACCAGGGAACAGGGAAAGACCAACCAACAGCAGGTGACCGTGCTTCAACCTGTGCAGTGTTTGCTGCAATTCTACCAGAATGCTAATAGTGAGAGAATGTTAAGCATGAAGGGATCATTCTCAGATGCAAAAAAGTTTACAGAAATGAATTTCAAWGAAATGTGAAACATGGACTAAGAAAGAAAAAGACAGCCAAGATTGCCAGAGAGGAGATATCATATTTTAAATTATATTCAAAGAATATTAAAAGAAGCAGGAATGCTAGGGTTCATGGTTGTCACCAGAGAGCCTTGCACCAATAACCTGAGGTAGATTGATCAGTATATTTCATGGCTAGCCTGAGTTATATATTGATGCCCTGTCTAAAAACAGAAAGGAAAGACTTATTTTACTCTTGGTTCCTTGGAGTTTAAATGAAGTAATGGAAGACCAAAGAGGCAGACTTAGGAATGTTTGTGTCTTTCTTTGGCTTTGCATGTTTATTTCTTCTTTAGGGAGAGTCATTTAACTTTTATAAGCTATTGAATGGTACAGTAAGATTTGAATTTCTAATAGTTCACCCTGACTATATTTGTGGAAGAGGTTAGCCTAGATGAGGAACTTAATTAGAAAGGAAATTTGGGAATAAAGACACTGGCAAGGAAACTGAAGGAAAAAGTGAAAATTCTAAGTGCAGTCTTAAGATTTCTTCATGTTCCAAAGTGTATACTGGCTGTGTCCTTCATCTCCATAGGTACTGTACTGGGACCATAATACTGGGTTGGGTAATCTTGACCCAACCAGGGGTATGCCTCAACAAAATATAATCTACTGCCACTTCAAAATTGTTTCTCTATTCTTCTCAACTTTTCTGTTACTTATTTAAGGTGACATTACTCTCAGTCTGTCAGCATGCTTGTATTTTATCAGATATGTACTGAGAACAGTCCCCAATAAAGACACTTTCTCCCTACTACTAGAAAGTAAAAATCATAAAATTATGCCGAAGAAAGAAAATTGCATGCCCAAAGGGTGTCTGATTTTTTTTTATCTCCCAACTGCATTTGCTTATGTTTGTCAAGGTTACATGGGAACACAAGTATACTATGTTATTTTTATGTATGTGTGTCTATGTTTTCATGTATCATGCATTCTAGTTCATGTTTCAATGTTTCTCCTGGTATTCACCAGGAGAAGGCTGAGGTCCACTTCCTCTTCCTCATTTTGTAAATCTTTCCACTATTTCTTGAGAGAGTGTCTCACAGATCATTGAAGCCACTGTGTTGGTTAGACAGAATACCCATCGTTCCACAATGATCAACTTGTCTCTGCCACAGCAGTGCTGGATTTCCAAGTGCACTCTGCTAAACTTGGCTTTTTACATGAGTGTTTGAGATCAAAACTCAGATTGTTATGATTTCTTAACAAACACATTAGAAAATAAGCCATCTCCTTTTTACTATGACAGTTTTAATGAAAGGTATCCATCATGAAGTACTGCATTTTGAACTGTCTTAATAATGGGTTATATTGAACAGAGTTGAACCAATCATTTTATAGACTGTCAAAAGTAAACTTTTATTTAATTTTAAGCTTAATGTTAACATTATATCTATGTGTTTCATCATATGCTTCAATAACTTTATGTGTTATAGTTTTGTTAGAGATTTGTTCATATTGTCCCAATAAAATGAAAACTCTGCAAAAATCCCAAAACCCTTTCATGATCTGAAAGATCATGTATTGGGATGCTCTTCTTAGGTATAACATTTATTCAGCCTTATAGGAAATGTAGGGACAAAAGGATTCAGTCCAAGTCTAGGGTGGTGAAATAACATGATGGAGGTAATTTAAAGAAGCATTAAACATCAGAGGTATCTACACGAGAAAGTCTCCTGGGTTTCTCAACAAATGTTAGTCCACTGAAAACTCCCACCTACAGTAAGGACAATACCTGAAAAGCTAAACCACTAAAGAATTCCTTGTATAACAGAAGACAGCTCCACTACCAAATAAGACTAACATAGTAATCAATTCCTCACACTGAAGAGTCTCCTGTGCAACATAGGAAAGCTTCACTAACAAAGAAAAGAGTTACTCAACAGATACAGTGAATCACTAAGACAGCCTCAGAGAGACAGGGAACCTTAGAAGATGCTGTGAGATTATGGTGAAGTCTGCTTTAAGACATTCATGACCATGGCCATACCAGTAAAAAAAAAGTCAAATACATGTCCACTGCTTCTGATGAATATCCAGCTATTAAATTTTTTGTAGTTTCTAAGGGCTAAAGGTCCTATCAATCACTCTGTTACTTGCTAAGTTACCCAGGTGCCAGTTGATGTTATTCCATGAAGTTGATCAGTCATGGCCCTGTTTATATGACTAATAATGTAATGTTGAATTTCCCAAAATAATGGGCAAACAAATTAGTGGAAAATTAAATTATTTGTTTATCACATAAACTATACTTTAAACATTGAAAACAGAATAAACATTAAATGTGCTTCACACAAAGTCAGGATATTATAATGCCTGCTTTGATTGATTTGCTCTCTTGAGACAAGAGATTCATTTAGCATAGGCTGGTGTTAACCTTTCTGTGTAACTGAAGATGCTGTTGAAGTCGAAGTCCTTCTGCCTGATCTCTAGAATTCTGTGATCAAAGCAAGTCACCTTGCACAATTTATATAGGTCTGGGGACCAGTGTTAAGGCTTTATGCAAGCTAGGGAAGTATTTTACAAACTGAGCTATATCTCTAGCTCAGAATAGTAGAACACTTGGATTATTTGTTTTTTATTATTTTATGGTGAAGAAAGTACACTACACTGAACAGTTAAAACTTTCTTTCCCCAAATGATCTTAAAATTGTTGTAAAGCACTTGTCTGCATTTGTGAAATCATTGACAAAAATATATGATCCTATCCTTTGGGGAATTCAAAGCTAGTAGAAGGAAAACAAAAAAACATGTAAGGAGATAAATCATAATAAAGAGACAAATGAAGCAAGTAGTCAAAGCAAGGATAGAGGCAAGGTACTGGTGTGGCACAAATATAGGCTGAATTTCTATGAGCAAGGAAGGGGTCAGATTTTTTGTTTTGCCTTTTGCTTTTTCCTTTACTCTYGCCCCCCTAAAAATAGCACAGCAACCACTCTTATAAATCCTCTCAGTTTTGTCTTCTGAATATCATTTTCCACAAGCTATTAGTAGAAAGAAAACAAAACAAAAAATTTACATTTTTATGACACTACTTTCTCAGAGCACAACTGAATATAAGAATAGAATGTGGTAACATTGTGCTGTAGAGGATTTTTTTT
>BDUI01007507.1:66472-82481 GCA_002335545.1 Apodemus speciosus
ACAGGCTCTTACATCTGAATGCTGAATCACTAGGGAGTAGAACTATTTGAAAAAAATTAGAAACATTCCTCAGGATGGTTTTGTTGAAGAAAGTGTGTCACTGGAAGTGGGCTTTGGGTTTTAAAAGCACATGCCAAGACCAGTCTCTTTCCTACTGCCTGCGGACCAGGATACAAACACCCAAGTACTTCTCCAGCACTATGTCTACCTTCATGCTACCATGCTTCCTGTCATGTCAGTGGAGTAAGCCTTAGACACTGTAAGCAAGTTCCAAATTAAATCCTTTCTTTTATAAGATTTCCTTGGTCATGGTGTCTCTTCACACCAATAGAATGAATAYCATGAAAAGTATTTGTTTCAATAGTGTCAAGTATTTGTAAAGACACAAAATTAAAATGAGGTATATACTTTGTTCCTATTACTAACTAGAGGAATTAAGACTCAACTCATACTGGTGAATATCAATGTTTATCTTGAAAACGTTAACCTTGTTTTATGTTTAAACTCCCTAAAGTTAATACTGTACTGGCTCTAAAAATGTGGTGTCATTCTGAGGATGAGGTACTTTGAAATAGAAGGTTTGGAGTCAGCAAGCTAAGGGTGAAATATGACTAGTCTGTTTCCACATGAAACCGTCTTGCATGATTCAACTCATTGTTGGTAAAGCAAACACATAGACTGCACAATTCTCAGTATTGTCATGGTAACTTAATAAGGTGTTGATTTTGTTGTACGAGGCTCTAGATGAGTATTAACTTCAGGAGGTTGTACTTTTGTATGGCTTACATAGGGTGTGTGTGTGTGTGTGTGTGTGTGTGTGTGTGTGTGTGTGTGTAGTGCATGTGCATGCATGCCTGTGTGTGTTTCTGTGTATCTGTGTAGATAATAATATATTGGTGGGAGAGAGAAAGAGAGATTGGGGGGATTAACAGAAGGAAAGAGAAGTAGCAGGGATAGTTGGTGAATAGGAATTTCCTGTCCAGGGGTAAAGGGATGGATTTTTGCATAACTACTCCACCTAAAAGAAAAAAACAAAAAACAAAGCCTCTAAATCAAAAATTAAAAAAAAAATCGAATAAAATATAGATGTTTTTACTTTTGCTTTATTTTAAAAGTAAATTGAACTTTTACTAAAATCCCATAAAAGACCTAGAAGTAAATTGCATACATTTATTCATGTGCTGGGCAAATTTTTCCTTTCTATAACACAAAAGTAGAAAACTCCAGGAAAGATGAATGAGATAAGGTACATGAAAAATATGTATGTATATATCCATGCATATGACTATGTATTACATATACATATTCTAGATTTATACATATATATAAGTCTAAGATATATAAGGTTAATATATAAATTTACATATTTATAAATTTACATATATAAATATAAAATACATATATATAAACATATGCACACACACGTATGCATGCATGCAATAAGGCATTGTAAGGATCAAGTTTTGCTTTATAACCACAGTGTGTTATTTGGGAGGCTATGTGAGTGACATTGGTCCTACCAAAGGATGAGAAGCTGAAAGTCACTGAACTGCACTTTTACATTCTGGTTTGCAGAATTTGCCAGATGTAGTGTGCAAACAAACTCAACAGTCTTGTGTGCTTTCTTTATGGGAATGGGTTTAATACACCATGCTCTGTTGGGTTCCCATCATCAGTTTCTAAGCAGTGAGAACACAATCTGTCCTCAAAAGTTCTCAAAAACTCTGCTGTCTGTGACAAGGAGTGCAGCAAGCCTGTTCACCTAACAGGCTTGACCTGTCATCAGCAGATCATGGAATCTGCCTAGGAACATAACAGCAGACAAATAATAATAAATATCATCACAGCACAGTATTATTTAGCTATAATGGAAAAAATGAAGTAATTTTCATTGGCCATGAAACATATCCACCTTGGCTTCATTTTAAGTGAATAAATCACATTCCATTAGACAAGCATTGCATCTTTCAGAAGTAGAACTTGGGGGAAGGGAGAAAGCAGTATAAACAGAAGTGGTCAGAAGGGGAGACAGAAGTGGCTGGGAATCAGAGGGGGAGCAAAGGCAATGGAGCAAGGASAATCAATGTCATCCTGTAACTATTTAACATTATAAGTAATAATTGCAATAAAAATATATGTGGCAGTAACAATAACTCTATCCGAAGAAACTAAATTCAATATCTGTTACTAAAATAATCCAAGCAAAAGCATGAATTGCTATTTTGCTGTCAAAAGGAAAGGTTAAAACCTATGAAAAATTTCTTGCTATCTTGGGTGCTGGAAATTGTGAATCACCAGATGTATTAATAATTTATATATTGATTTTCTGAGTTTAGTATTATATGTCATAATTATATATAATTTATCATATTTCATAAGATTAATGGATTTTCTAATTATACATTACATTTTCCATAGTGTATTTTGGTATGTTTAGGTAGACATTTTTAGCATTTATTGTTTTAAAAACAATTGCGGAATATCAAATAAAGAAGATTGAACAAGAGAAACATTTGTCATCTCAATCAATAAGAAGTCAGTTCCAGTCTTCAGCCAGTGGCTCAGTGATGTAATCAAGAATCTAGTTTCTCTCTCTCTCTCTCTCTCTCTCTCTGTCATTCTTGCAAGATTGTTTACTTACACATTTGAATGACAGTACAACATTTTCTATGTTCTATTCTGGTTCATATTTGACGTTAGTTGTAGTAGGAAAGGCAGGCATAGAAGGTAAACATGGGCTGTGGTAATAAGTTATCTTGAGACCAATGTATGCATTGATGACTAAATTCAGCTTATACTTCTAAAGNAATCAATGTCATCCTGTAACTATTTAACATTATAAGTAATAATTGCAATAAAAATATATGTGGCAGTAACAATAACTCTATCCGAAGAAACTAAATTCAATATCTGTTACTAAAATAATCCAAGCAAAAGCATGAATTGCTATTTTGCTGTCAAAAGGAAAGGTTAAAACCTATGAAAAATTTCTTGCTATCTTGGGTGCTGGAAATTGTGAATCACCAGATGTATTAATAATTTATATATTGATTTTCTGAGTTTAGTATTATATGTCATAATTATATATAATTTATCATATTTCATAAGATTAATGGATTTTCTAATTATACATTACATTTTCCATAGTGTATTTTGGTATGTTTAGGTAGACATTTTTAGCATTTATTGTTTTAAAAACAATTGCGGAATATCAAATAAAGAAGATTGAACAAGAGAAACATTTGTCATCTCAATCAATAAGAAGTCAGTTCCAGTCTTCAGCCAGTGGCTCAGTGATGTAATCAAGAATCTAGTTTCTCTCTCTCTCTCTCTCTCTCTCTCTGTCATTCTTGCAAGATTGTTTACTTACACATTTGAATGACAGTACAACATTTTCTATGTTCTATTCTGGTTCATATTTGACGTTAGTTGTAGTAGGAAAGGCAGGCATAGAAGGTAAACATGGGCTGTGGTAATAAGTTATCTTGAGACCAATGTATGCATTGATGACTAAATTCAGCTTATACTTCTAAAGYAGATACTAGATCTGAGCCAATCATGATCACTTAAYCTACAATCTCCAAAACCCTGTGAAACATGGAATTCCAAAAAAGTAAAACTATGAGTTTGTGTTACCTGAAGTGGTCAAATACAAAGTGGTGATTTTTTTTTTTACAAGAGCGAGAAGAATCTAACACAAGGTTAGATGCCAATGATGCTTGAAACTATTCCAATAATAATTTACAGTCTCAAAAATGCAAAGGTAATACTTGAGCCAAATCCATGTGATTCTCAAAGACAGATTAACCTCATGCTTAATATCTAAACATTGCTATGAGGAAAAAACTTGTTTGTAGCACTAGTGAGCTGTCTTATAGCATCTACTGCCTTTGGCTTCTCCTCCATGTATCTTAGTTCTAAGTTTGGAGTCTTTATACCATTATGGCAGACTCAGAACCTCAACTGAATCTGTAATTTCTATATTGCCCCGAACCATATAAAGACCACAGTATCATTTGACTGCAGCAGGTATCCTCAAAAGGAGATAGCCACTAGCTACCCTAGAAAAACAAGGCCATAAAATCTTTATGATGTTCAGGAAATATCAGTTGTATTTAAAGACCTCAGGAAAGCCACTTTTTGGTGTTTTGCATAMACATACGTTTTTACATTATTCTTAATTCTCTCATGAATACACTCATATCAAACCCTTGAGTAAATTTATGCTCTTAAATAATCACATGATGGTAGAGATTTCAGCATACTTGATCAAATCAGAATGAAACAATATATTTCATTTGTTGTCACAGCTAGAGCTGCTTTGATATATGATTAACATGATCTTGAAACCATGAGCATAATGTCACCAAACTATGTCTTGTTTATCCATATGATGTACACATTCTCATGAATGACTATACATAGACTCATGGGTATACCCCTACACACCCACATACATTTTCTGTATATCATTTCAAAACCCATTGACAATTGAACRTTCTTAGATTGTAAAAAATCATTAGGCACTCTATGTTTTATTCAAACACACATAGGATTGCATAATTTATTTTCTTTATATTATGAATTTGTATTTTTAACTGAAACCACAGATAAAAAGTTAAGTTTAAAAATAAGAAAATGGAGCATAATTAAGCTTATGCAAATGAACCAAGCAAGGTGGGATTCACTTTTAACCAATGAACATTGGTTAAAATCTGCATATAATGGTTTAGCTAAATGAAAGAAAAATAGTTTAGGATGAAACTCTAGGATCACCTAAACTAAGTAAATTTAGAGAAGTAGCAATTACCTTAAATATAAAAGTTGAGATTTTTATTAAATAACCATGCATTGCTGTCCAAGGAGAAAGGGATCAATYTGAAGCAATATTTTACCTATTCTGGAACTAAGGTCCTCCTGTAATTGAATTAATTCTTTTAGAAAATTTTCTCTAAGATCCAATAACTAGAAGACACAGTTTTCCTCATGAAGAAAAGGGGATGTTGAAAAAGAGAAAGAAACTGAGTAAACTGGAACCTTCCACAACAAATGCCTGAGAGTAAGTAGCAACTTGACTATACTTGAAAAGATATGTCAATRAGTCTTCATTAATCTTCAAATTCACAGTTGCAAGAATAGCCTACAACRCAAGCCAAGCCAAACTCAAAGTGCCCTTTAGGATCTTCAGAATCATTTMTCTACTACAAAAATGAAATAAGTTGCAGCCGATAACTGATAATACATGTCAGATGTTTGCTACCCAAAAGGCATTTACAACCTAGATGACTATGAGACAGTGAAGCCTTAGGAGAACACACTAAGATAAAGCATATGATAATTTTATCATTCATCTTGGAAATCACTGTGCCAAAAGTTAATGTGCAATTTATAATAAAACAAATGCCAAATTTACTTTATTTTTAACAATCTATGACACATAGGTCACTATTATTCAGACTATTGCWYATTTTACAATGGCAAATAAGGACAAGAGCTGAATATAGATGCCACTTGAGCTCATTGTCCCATGAGCTGTTGATCTTCCTATAATCAGTCTAGACTTAGGAATCAGACCAGTGGACTGAATAATAACTTCCACAAATATATTGCTATATTCTATAATTAAAGTCCTGTAGATTTTGGCATACATTGAAAAGGAACTTTTGCAGATACATTTAAATCTTACTATGAGACTATTCTGGATATCCTCAGGCAGACATCAGATACAAAGGCATGTGCCCTTTATAACACAGAAAACAGAGAGACAGAGAAGAATCATGTAAAGACACAGGCAGAAGATGAAGGGATAAGAATGACCTGAGCTTGAAGAGGCAAGAGAAGACCATGTCTCACCATGCCACAGCCTCCAGGGAGCTCAGACTCTTCCTTCCAAATCTGTGAGAGATTGTTTTTTGTTGTTCTTTGAACTTCCCAGACTTATACAAATTCATTATTGTAGTGATGGATGAGAATAGTTTCTACTTTCTGATGAAAGGCATAATCAACTAAACCACTTTGTAATGAGGGACTTATAGGAAGCTAAGGGAAATTACTGTAGGTGTGTTTGGAAGTTATCAAACATATATATGAAATCATTGTTCTAGATGTAACGAAAACAAAAATTTTACTCAATTAAAATGAAGATGTTTATAAGTTCATTTCCACCTTCACATTTTTTTTTTCCAGAAAGGATCTAACTATGTAGCCAAGGCTGTTCTGGGGAGGACATGAAGATCAGGCAGGACTCAAAGTCACAGAGATTCTCCTACTTCTTTAGTTCTCCCACAAATAGCTTCCACCTATATATTTCTAATGCTCAAATTTCCTCGTTTCTTTAAAACTATTATGGGAAAATAGTATMTAATACAACAAAGGAAAACCTAGTGATTTCGGACTTAAGAGTTGGACCAGTGGACTGAGGAAGAACTTCCTTCTGTTTGCTTGTTTTGTCAATGTCCTATGTCATAGTTTTTATTTTGTCTTATTTTAGTATATTTTGTTGTTATTATTATTCCATAGAAGCCTGTCTGTTTTCCAATACAAGAAAGAAAGGGAACGGATCAAGATGGGAGGGAGGGTGTGGAGGAACTGGGAAGAGTAGAGTAAGAAGAGACYATAATCAGGAAGTATTATATGAGAGAAAAATGTATTTCGATAAAAAGTAAAATGAATGAAAATCTAGGAAAATAGTATAAAATATTATCTAATAGCACATAAGACAGACTTAGGTAAATTAAGAAAAATCATGAGTAAGAAATAAGAAAATTTACTTATTTTCTGCACAGAATTTTCCATAAAGGCACCATCTCTAAAAATTGACCTTATTTTAAAAATTCAAAAATATATTCAACTAATCTCAAAAGTTGTACTTAGACTATTGATTGCAAGTGATTTCCGACCAATAATGAATATTTATATTTTTGTTCATATTTATAACAATCATTTCTGTAGAGCTAATTTTCAAATTTCCATGTGGAAAAATAGACGTTGAAGATGTTTTCACAAGGTGAGTGAATTGTTTCAACTAGCAAAAAGCCAAGAGGAATATAATGATATATCTTGGAGTCATGCCCAGATGAAACCATATCAATGCAAGAGCAAAGAATACAAGTAACATGTCAAAAACTATTATTGTAAACCTTGACTATTACCTAAGTTAATCACCCATGAGGTTCTCAAAAGTATTATCTCAGAGGTACTTCTGGAATGACAAAAATCTAAAATTTTACAAAAGCAATTAGCCATTTAATAAACTCATATATAAGAAAAAATTACAAATTCTTGCCTTCAGAAAAGCTATTTACAGTGCCTTATTATCATGCTGAAGAGCTGGAGAGTTTTTGAACCAAAAGATAAATTATGGTTACAAAGGGTTTTCATTTTACTTATAAAGCTGGAAACAAAAACAAAAACAAAATACTTCAAACCATTGCTAAAGGCAATGTCCCAGCACACTGCCCAGGTTGAGGTCAATTCCAATACTCCTAAGGACAACATCAGAGAACAACTATAAAAGTTTTTGTGAGATTGAACCAAATAGTACACACACACACACACACACACACACACACACACAMAMACACACACACACACACWCACACACACACACAAACCAGTGAAAATAGAATGAGAAGAAATGGTCACAGAGATTATGACCCTATCATGACTATTAATTGTTTGTTGTATTATTTGAATTAGATTTAGTGGGAAAATAAAGAATATGCTCAAAGATTTTTATTCAATGGTGAGAAAAGAAATGCATTTTTGCCTGGGAGCACTGGCACAGAATATGTAGAAGATAAAATGCCCTCTCAATGAGTCATAGATTTGTAGGTACATCCCCACTGTCACTCTCAAGTAAAACAAAACTTTTGTTAATGTTTCAATGATTTTGGCATTTTTCTGAAGTCTGCCAGGGGCTAAGGTGAAGAGATTTAGATTAATTTCTTTGACAAAGGAAGTCTCACAACAACCTGGAATAAATTCTATTGTGTGGTCACTAAAGTTCACACTTATGATGAGCAAGCAAATGGTTGGAACTGGAAAATATCATCCTAAGTGAGGTAACCCATTCACAAAAGAACACACATGGAATGCAGACACAGATAAGTGGATATTAGCCCAGAAGCTCTGAATAGCCAAAACACAATTCACATATCAAATCATTCCCAAGAAGAAGGAAGGAGAGGGTCCTGGTCCTGGAAAGGCTTGATGTAGCAATGTAGGGGAGTATCAGGACAGAGAAGTGGGAGGGGGTTGATTGGGCAATGGGCAGAGGGAAGAGGGCTTATGGGACTTATGGGGACGGGGGACTGGGAAAGGGGAAATGATTTGGAATGTAAACCAAGAATATAGAAAAGAAAAAAAAAAGAAAAGAAGCAATCTGAGAAAGGGAAAGTAGAAAATGTATGGTTCAAGTAATAACAGAGCATCAAGAAGTGAAATGGAACTGAATCCTACTTTTAAGGAGATTAATAGTATATGGGAGTGGTGACTTTGGGGCAAGATCCGATACAGCTAAGCTTAGGTCCAAGCATGGTGGTACACACTTTTAATGGCAGGAGACATAGACAAGCAGATCTCTGAGTTCAAGTTCATCCTAGTAGAGAAAAGTGTAAGCCCAGGCTTGGTAGTCCATGTCTTTAATCCCAGCATTCAAGAGACAGAGCCATGCAGATCTGAGTTCAAGGTCAATCTACAGAACAAGTTCATGGACAGCCCAGCTTACGTTGTAAGGGAGTTGGGAAACAGAAAGAAAACTGGTGATAATGTGGTAGGTAAGGATTCTCATGTTCCAGCCCCCAGCTAACAGCAGAACTCAGACCTTCAGCCATGTGGCTTCGGCCTTAGGATCAAGAAGAGAAGGGACTACTGGGACAATTGATGCTGGTGAGTTATTGTTACRAAATTAGTGGTGACTAAGAAGAGACCAGCATCAGTGAGGTGAGATCTGGGATGTGTTTTCTGAGAGCACAAAGAAGCTGACTGCAGCTGGAGGTGGCAATATGTATGAATCAGCCAGGCGGTACTGGTTTTGAAGGTATCATGGAGAGCAGCTGAGGTTTGGCACTGTGAGAGCACAGGGGAGATGCAGCCTCAGTTGCAGTTGATGACCCAGGACTGAATGGATCATTTAAAGAAGTTATTTGGCACCATGAGGAAGGCTATGAGAGGCCATTGGTGAAGCTAAATTGTAATCGAAGACCCCAGGGTACTGAAGATGCCAGTGCCAGGGGATGATCAGCAGGAATAGTGGTAAGAGTGGAGTGGAGTTAACCAGAACCGACAGTGCTGCAGAGTTCAGAGCTGTAGATGGGACCTGAGCSCTTTGGAGGAGCCCAGAAGATTGTGTGCTGATCCCAGACATTTGAATAAGAAGTTATAAAGGTGAAGTTGCCTTGGATACCCCAAAATGTTAGGGATGTCAGGCCCATCGAATACCTATCAAGAAAAGCTGTTAACAGAGAGTGGAAGAAGCCCAAGAGATTGAAGTTTGTTGCTACTTAATGCCAGATCTGCCAAAGCAGTCAACAAGGATGAAAGGAGTTGGTCTGAAGGGCAAAGACTTTGACATTTCACTTGGAAACGGAGTTTGAAGTTTGCACACTGGGTCTCCAGTCTTGATTTGGGAATTACAGTTAAGGGATGGGATGAATCTCAAAAGAGACTTTAAACATTATTGAGCCTCCTATAGACTATGGGGATTTTTGAAATTGGATTAAATGTATTTTGTTACATGCTACGGCTAAGTATGGCCCCATATACTCATGGGTTTGAACAAGCTTATGGGGGCCAGGGAGTGGAATATGGTGGTTTGAATATGCTTGACCCAGGGAGTAGCACTATTAAGAGGTGTGGCCTTGTTGGAGTAGGTATGGCATTGTTAGAGTAAGTATGTCACTGTGGGTGTGGGATTTAAAGGTCTTAAGACCTTTGTACTAGCTGCCTGGAAATTGGTCTTCTGCTTGCCTTCAGAACAAGATGTAGAACTCTGATCACCACCTGCACCATCCCTGCCTGGGTCCTACCATGTTCCCATCTATACCATAACGGATTGAACCTCTGAACCTGTAAGCCACCCCAATTAAATGTTGTCCTTTATAATATTTGCCTTGGTCATGGCATCAATGCACAGAAATAAAACAAAAAGTCAATTACCTTGTCAGGTTCTCATGGAACATACCTTAGAAACTATCTGATAACACTTAGTTGAAAAGATGTTGTAACACTTAGTTCATTATTAGAATGTGACTGTTTCAAAATACTATAAAAATATATCAGTGAAAGCAACAACAATATCAAAATACTATGAAAATATATCAGTGAAAGCAACAACAATAATATATGTATAATAATCCCAGCCTATACTTTTTCAATTGCTTCATTAAATACAAAAGCCAATCTTCCATTAAATGTGAGGACAAATATGAAACATCCCACTTTTTTGCTGGCAATTTTAAACATTATTCAGTAAACTGATAGTCATGTTTTTCAGTAAAAACCAAGCAACAACAACAACAACAAAATTCCAACTTCCAAAATAACCAACTAGCCTGGACACATGTTACATTCCCAGATACACAGTGCACAGGTTTATTTAAACCATAGATATTTAGGTTTGAAAAGTTGTAAACTCTTTTGTCACAGCTATCCTTCTTTCTATTCACACTGTTCCTTTGGGACATTTTCTGTTTACTTTAGTCACAGAATCACACTGGAGTTGGGGAGACACTAAACAACTAGGTAGTGATAGGTATCTATACTAGRTATCAATAGATAGAGACATATCCATATATAGATATATAGAGATTATATAATCTCTCTTTATCCTGCATAAACATAATCCTCCAAAATCCACTCACTGTTCTCAATCCTCCTTTATGTAACACCCGACTTCTGCACAGCATTTGTAACTCAAAATTATTACATAAAGCTAATGGTGTTATGAGTTCACTTGCTATGCCAAAATGCAGCCTTTATCCTTTACTGATTGCAATTCAGTKGTTCTCATTACTCAAGTCTGTTCTGTGTTCTTTAGAACAAAAGATTTGAAGTATAATTTTGAAGTTAACCCATTGGACTCTTTAAACTTTGATTAACTCTCAAAGGAACACTTTCATAATCATTATGCAGCTTGTGATTTATCTTGATTGTAGGTATTGGGGAGGGGTGTTCTTTTAAAGGACTCATGTTTGGTAAAGACTACTGGCAT
This sequence comes from Apodemus speciosus, assembly GCA_002335545.1. Classification (NCBI taxonomy): domain Eukaryota; kingdom Metazoa; phylum Chordata; class Mammalia; order Rodentia; family Muridae; genus Apodemus; species Apodemus speciosus. The sequence continues at coordinate 77,685 of BDUI01007507.1, forward strand.
CCATCATGTACTATAAAATTCACCACAGATACATTGGGAGGGATTTATACATTGCACTTTGGGAAAATAAAACAAGAATATGCAGTTTACATTACTCTATTCCTTGCCTTTAAACTTAGTAGTTTTAGAAAGGTTGGGATTTTTTTAATATAAAGATTCAGCTGAAATGTTACAATTACTTTTGGTGGTRAGATGGTGTATTTTTGCCCAAAAGTTTATTTTTTTAATCCAAAAAGCAATARATTAAGATTGTCTGACATATCAGGTAATATTATTCTTAGTGTTCTTAACACTATTACCTAATSTATATTGGTGATGTCAGCAATTGTCTTCTGAAAATAAACTGAAGGATAAAGAAATTCTTATTCATGGTGAAATTTCAATTGGAATTTCTGTGGCCCTTTTCTACTCTTTTGAAATACCCGAAAATTGAAGAGATAAAATRCAAAGTTGTCTAAATGGTTTTGGGATATATACTATATTAGCCATAGTTTCTATTGTTGGGATAAAACACAATAARTAAAAGCAACATTGGGGAGAAATGTGTTTGTTTGGCTTGCATATCCTGGTTTACAGTCTACTGAGGGAAACCAAGACAAAAGCCTGAATAAAAGATCTGGAGCCAGATTCCCTGCTTGTTCTCACACTGTCTATATACCATTCTTATACCATTCTTATACCATTCAGGGCTAATATCTGYCTTCCCAAAGGACCTGGCTTTTGTACATCAATCATTTATAAAGAAAATCCCCTACAGACTTGTCTACTTGCAGTCTGATGGAAGCATATTCTCAACTGAGGTGCCTCTTCAAAAAATAACTCCAGTTTGTGTGAGGTTGACAAAACAACTTGCCAGGACTTACACAGAAGCACATTCCTGCTATGTGTGACATTTAAAAGGAGTGAGGTAACGTGAGAATAAAGCCTTCTTTGTTATTGTTTTCTGTAAGGATCTAAATTCATTGGTCAAATAGTTTGCCTAATTTTGATATAGTGATTGATGGCACACAACAAAGCATACTCTTACACTCAGAGACAGTAAAAAGTTCAAATCGTTGGTATACTTGTTACATATTGTGATATGACTTGAAAACTAATTGCCCTCCTTTCAGTGGTATTGTTATATTTTTTAGTGAATCACATCAATAAATTTAATAGAAATTTTAAAAGAATTATGCATTTTCAGCATTTCATTGATAAATGCAAAACCTTGTAAAACGAATATTCTAATATGGATGGAGTTGATGAAATGWTTGATGACTGGTTATTTAAAATYTGTAATTTTCATAAAAATTATAGTTTTAGTGTTTATTAATTTTTAAGTGAAAGATTTGCCTCAAAGTGTCTAAGTTTGTTCATTCTCCCAGCAAGGATTTGCTATGTGTCTATCACGTGTCGCACACTCTTCCAAGAGTGAGAGATGCAAAGGACTGTTAATTAAATCCAATTTCTTTGTGCATTAGGGAGGGAGTATTCATTTTTAAGAAGTCTAGACACCTCTGTCAGTTGATAATGCTTTAGTTGTTAATGTAAAATAACACATGGTAGAAGAGACGGGAGATGTCCCTGTGAGTGTTGCTAATTGATATAGGATGTCAGAGGGAAGACACCTCCGTCATAAGGTGACATTTCATTGGAGATCCAAAGGAGAGAAGAAAATAAACCTTACAGATAAGCCTATTAAAAGGGTTTCTAGGCAGAACAGCTATAGAAACTCAAGAATCAAGTAATAAAATTTTTACTTATCATTGTCAAGAGATACAAATACAATAAGCCTGTTTTGTTATTCTTTGGATGTTTTATATTTTAAGCCACTTTAAATTGCTTTAAGTRTTTTCATATATTAATATATTGTTTCCCCACATGCTTTAGGAGTGTTGGAAGCCATTACCTTATCATAATAAATTGCTAATTAAAGACCAAAGATATTAAAGATCTTTCTGTCAATGTTTATAACTATTGAGTTAGGCAGGGTAGACTTGAAAATAATTTTATTTATCTATATTTTCTTATTTTTGTTTTGGTTAAGAATTATAGAAGAGTAGACTTTGCATATTCTATCAAAGAACTTASTATCCAAAAGAATAATGCAAACAATGACTTAAAAATTCATAAAATAAACTTGAAACATGTCTACTCATTTAAAAAGTGTATGGGTAGAAGACTGCATAATGACCATCTGTTGAAGCATTCAAATATTAACACCTAAGAAGCCAAMCCCAAGACATGCATATTTAAAGAACCTTATGAGGCTATTGAATTTAACAACTATTCTCCTAAAAGCTAATATATTCATTCAAATCAGGCTTTTTAATGTATTATTAGTGCTGGAGATACAGTTTAGGATTAGAGTGTCTACCATGTTTATCATAACTGTTGGCTTGATCTCCACAACCATAAAACAAATCAAAATAATATAAACTGTCATTCTTTAGTGATTGGGTGGAAACTAGATTCTCAGTACATGTCAGACTATCTGTGGGTTAAGCTGTAACTATATGAAATGCCATCTGGGATCAATCTCTACCTTCAGATATTAGCATTTTGTCCATATATGAAAAACGAAAGAACTCATTCATGGCAGGACCAGGCTTATTAGTCACCAGCACCTCAGTGTTGGTCTCAAAGAGGTTAAGACCCCATAAACGCATATATGTGTGTGTTCTTCATTTTGTACCAAGATTATATACATTCTCATTTTAAGTWAAGTGTAAATGTGTCTGTCTGTCCTAGCAACTCAAAACAATGAAAATGATTAATCCAACTGACATTCTCGTTTATCCCACTAAACTCTACCATATACAAATTTTGTTCTCTTTCAACTTCAAGTTTTTTTCAGTAATTGTTGTCATGTTAATATATGTAGATACAAATATGTCCAAAATTTGAACTGTTATGTCTGTATTATTTATATGTGTATTTTCAGTGCTATCCATGGGTATTGGATAYCCAGTTAATGTGTTCTTCCCTGAGGAAGACTATCTCTACTGTTCTTAGCATTCTTTAGTTGTCTTTATGTAGGTCTGAAGTCTGGGGACCTCTCCTTTCTCCACWGGAGAATATCTATTGATGTCATCCTTGTTTAGCTCATGTTTGGAAAGTCATGCTGGTGAGACTTTGCTGGTGTAGCTTCTGATATTCCTAGGAAACAAACTCACAGTATACCCTTGATATCTGTCTCTTACAACTTTTTCAACCGTTCTTCCTCAGTATTACCTGAACCTTGATTTTTCATTGTTGCTGATAATTCATTTTTATGGTTTGATTTCTGTGGATTTTTCTCCTGAGTGTGTGTGTGTGTGTGTGTGTGTGTGTGTGTGTGTGTTCACATGGGYACATGTATGTGCCAGGAGATAATGTTGGTGTCTTCCACAATTGTTTCCATCACTTATTACCTTATTTTTGTGGAAAAAGCTTTTTCACTGAACCTAACTTACCAATTAGGTAGACTAGCTAAAGAGTAAAAACTTCAGGGGTCCTCGTACCTCTACCAYCCAGCTCTAGGATTTTACRTTTTATAGAGCATATAGCTTTTTGGATGGATGCTAGAAATGCCATGTTATATCATCAAACTTGACTGAAAAGAATTTTAGCAAAGGGTCCATATCTGTAACTCCAGAACTCTTTATTTTGTACACAAAAATAAATATATATTTGCATATATAATACTATTTTTAAATTATAATGTGTTGAGATAAGAATTATTTCTATCCAAATGGTCATTTAATGTAAAACTTATGGTTCTTTGGAGTCTTCACTTTACAGATTATTTTTGTCTCTATTTTTTCTTTTTCTTTTTATTAAAAGTAGACTTTTTTCATATGTTGTATTCTGATTATGGGTCCCCCTCCAGCTCTTCTAAAACTCTTCCCATTACCCCTCCTGTTTAAATCTATAATCTTTTTATTTCATTCTTAGGAAAACAAACAGGCAAGTATTATTTATTAATAATAATAATAAAATAAGACAAATCAAACACAAAGAAATAGAAATAACATAAGGAAAAAGCACAAGAAAAACATATACTTGCAGAGACACCATGTTTGCCCATGGCACATAAGATTGGAAGCCATAATATATATGCAAAGGAATTGTAAGGTAAATAAACAAACAAACAGACAAACAAAMAAACAGAAAATGGATATGAAAATAAATATTCTGTCAGGGCTGGGAATATGGCTCAGCAGATTAGAGACCAGACTGCTCATTCAGAAGTCCTTATTTCAATGCCCAGCAACCACATGATGGCTCAMAACCATCTGTAATGGGATCCRATGCACTCTTCTGGTGTGTCTGAAGATAGTGACAGTATGCTCACATATATAAAATAAATAAATCCTTTTAAAAAGAGAGAGAGATGGTATCATATATATAAATATTATGAGAAAAAACCCTCCAAATATGTCTTATAATTTCATAATTTATATGTCATAAAATGCCTACTATTATTTCTTTGAGTTTGTAGGGTTACATAGTGGGTGATAGATTTCAAAAGATACTGGCTTTTACACAAAAGCTGCATGTTTAATCAATTTTTTTATATATCAAAGAAGCACATTATCTATCTATCTCTATGTATCTATGTATCTATGTATCTATGTATCTATCTATCTATCTATCTATCACTTGATAGAGTTTTCCTGCAGCAACATAAACAAAACTCAGATTACCCAAAGAGGGAAAAAAAAAGACCAATCTAGAGATAGCATCTCCCTCATGGCTAAGGACGTTGAACATTTCTTTAGGTCCTTCTCAGTCATTCAATATTCCTCAGGTGAAAATTCTTTCTCTAGCTCT
>BDUI01007508.1:42421-55380 GCA_002335545.1 Apodemus speciosus
GAGAGAGAGAGAGAGAGAGAGAGAGAGAGAGAGAGAGAGAGAGAGAGAGAGAGAGACTAGATAAAAGGTAACTTCAGGCCCAACATTATCACAGAGGAAGAGAAAAATCTGCAATTCAGCATCAAGATAGGAACCTAAAAATAACCCAATACAGAAAACAATGATGATCAGGGAGTGTTTTGCCTCTGAACTGCTTCAATGGGGAAAGACATTTAAATGAAAAATGAAACAAAGAAATCCCATGGTCTTGCTTATGAAGTTGTGAGACCTGAGAGTTGATAGGATCAGTCTGAGTGTTATAGACATGATCAGAAACTGAGAAATATAAAAGCTCGCCTCTCTTTGAAACAATGACTACCCACTCTGAGGCAATACAGGGTAAATTGGTTTCTTGTGGAATGGTTCATCTGAGCYATTAGGAACAATTGGTTGTCACTGGCTGAAGTTCCAATAAATATTAGGAACTAGAAGACATTAAAGGAAAGACATCCATTACTGAGGAAACTGGATATGCAATTCATCATGTCCAGTTAAGATCATATCTAGTGTTTATAGGACAGTTGAAAAAGAACTTAATCCACAGGGTCTTTGTAACTGGTATAGAGCTTGAATGGCTTTACTGGGTGCTATGGTGGGACAAACTCTTTATGATAGCAAGGCCTTGGCAAGTCACGATGGTTTATACTGTTATGTAAATTGTATTTGTAAAGTGCTTAAATAATCAAAAGGATGTTCAAAAAAGTAAAAGCAGACAAAAAAAAAAAAAAGGCTATTCAGGTCATTTGAAAGCAAATATGACCCAATTTCTGTGTAGCCAAAGTTCCTAGAGGGGAAAAAATGGTATAAAGCCTCATTCACTGTTTGTGAGCATGGAGAAAGCTGAAACCCAAACAACAGTTCACCAAAAAATGAAAGAAAAAGTAGTTGGCATAGCAGTAAAGGTGAAAATGATAAATAAATTCCCAGGAGCAGGTAATTATTCTTCCAGAGTGTGGTATATACATTTCTCCTCTGGTTGTAGAGATTTTTCAGCCGGTCCAGTGTCATTTCAGCAGCTGGATGTGGCCAATGCAGAGGTAGTGGGCACCCACAGTGTCGTCGCAGAGCCTGTCAGACTCAAGAAACCAGAATCAAGGAAACAGGTGAAAGAATAGCCTCACATGAGATGTACTGTAGCACCAAAGCAAGGACCTCAAGCTAAAGAGACAGAACAGATCATGGGGAATGGCTGTAGGCACAGAGAGCTAAATAACATAATGTTTCCCATCTGTATGTGGTTTGGCTCATCTGCAACTCCAGCATCTGTGAAGCAGGGGCAAGAGGAACATGGCTTCAAAGCTTTACTTTGCTGCTTAACAAGTTCAAATCCACTTTAGATCACATGAATCCCTGTGACAACCCAATCACCACTACCAAAGAAAAAAAGTAAGACAATGTATCCTATCCATACACTGCTATACTCAACACTGCTCTTTGAGGAAAACAGTTGTTTCAAGTGATGTGATCTTTTCATGCAGTATTGCCTTGATAAATATTTAGTGATGTATATGAAAACAAATTGGCACTTGCTTAGAAAGGTAGGTGGTAGGTTTTCAGAGATCCTGTCCAATCTGTGTGTGGAGAGCTTTTGGGGCCCTTCGGCATTAATCTGACATTGGGTCAGGACAAGGAAATGGGCTTCAGGCAGGAATCTGACTTTGGGCCATAACAAGGAAGTTCAGGTAGGAATCTAATTTTAGGGTAGAACAAAGAAGTAGGCTTCAGGCAAGAATATGACTTTGAGCTAAGACCGGGAAATAGGCTCAGATATCTTGACCATCATGATAAGCCCTTAGAAACACTGATAATGGGAGTGACCATGAGACTCTGTTTATGCTTGTTCCTTTACTATTTGTGTTTATTGTCTTGCTTGTTCTTTAACCTAGAACTGACCTTATTACTTACATGTAATTAAAATGGTATTAAAGCAGATTGGGAAAAGATAAACCCCCCTCAGCCTCAGAACTGGCTTGGGTCATGCTATAATGTTGTCTAATTGTCTTTTTTTTTTTAATCCTCCTGCACTGGAGAGCCTGTTGACTGACTAAGCTGACTTGGTCATATTTGTAAAAGGTTTCATTATGTAATGCTGACCTCTGACTGCCTTAGAGATTTAGAAAAGAATTTGGAAGACTTGTAGGCACACCTAAATAGTAAGGATGGGAAATCAACCATATGTGTGTGTGTGTGTGTGTGTGTGTGTGTGTGTGTGTGTGTATATACATATATATATATATATATTGCAAATATAAGGTGCAAAATCCAGCCAAAGCATAGATGATGTCCAATAGGGTTAGACATATGGGACATTGGGGGGGCGGGGAAACCAGGAAAGAGGGAAATGAAATGTAAATAAAGAATATATCCAATAAAAAAAAAAGTCATACAATAGCTTCTACCTGCAAATGCTAAAACAATGATTAGAGTTTTAACAAAGGTACTCTGTGAAGTAGGAAAAGGCATACTCAACATCAAGGATTTTAAAAGAAAACCCTGGTACCAAATGCAAGATATTTCCATGTGAGCTTTTGTTCAGCGTTCCCCTGGAATCCCTCAAAAATGCTAAATTTGATCCCAAAATATAATCCCAAAAAATTGTTGTTGTATAGTGTAAGAATATATTCATATCATTGGTGAATATACCTTATGCTTTGTCTACCAGACATGAAGAAATGAGGCTGAGACTGAGCTGGAAACTCCTTTACTGATGTTTCATCTTCATAATGATGAAAGGCACGATAAGGCTAGTGGGGAAGTATTGTCAGAAATAGTCCTAATACACTATGGATCCTACGTGACATAGTACCTCCATGACAGGCAAAATAATGTACAGTAGTCAGATGAGTAGTATAATTGTGCCACAACTGTTATGAGTGTGACCAACTGCATTCCAATTAGATTGAAGGCCTTTCCACAGGGGGGGGGGGACTGGAGAGATTGCAGGCTTTATTGGGGAACCATATCTATTTTAAATTGATATGATTTGCATATTAAATTGCGTTCTAAGCATTTATGCTTACGCTTGTAGCTTATTACTACAAAGCTGCTTTTTGTAGCAGGAATGTGTTACTGCGAAGATTTGTAACCTAGAGTTCTGAAAATTAATGAGTATTACTGCAGCACAATAGCTCAGTGGTCAGCCCTACAGGGGAGAAAATAACCATACATTTGTACCAACCATTATAAGAATCAGAGTGTATTGTAGAAAGGAGAGCAGAAAGATTATTAGAACAGAGGAAGTAAGTGGTGGGCCAGTGCAGACTATTGCCCTTCACACATAAGATGGGCAGTGTCATTTTGAAATTATCCACACAAGATCTTCACAAGACTGTACCCAGTAGTAGTTCCTTCTGTAATTGGGGGACTGATGGGTCATAGCATGAGGTCTTTTTACCTCTTTGATGCTGTACAACTCTCAACTCTTCTTCAGTGGTGTAGCTGCCAAATAAATCATCCATGTTCCTGAACCAGCCCATAATTCTTGCTTCTTTAACCTTAGCTGAATTCACTGGTTCACCAAGCTAGACTTGAGAGACATGATTACTTGGTCTATCCTTGGTACTGTCTCTGGAGTGAATAGATGTTTATTCACATCTCCCCAAGAAAAATCATTCAGTATTGACTACCACTTTGTTTTTTAAATTTTTGAGACAGAGTTTACCACGTATCCCAGTTTGGTCTTGAACTCATGATCCTCCTGTCTCAGTCTCCTATGTACTGGAATTATATACTGTGTCACTCTTTCATTCTCTCCCAATTCCTGAGGTTTTTTATTAGTTGATTTTATCCACACTAGCCTACTTTCCTCCAAATTCATGTTCTTGCAAGCCCTTTCTTTTTCCAAGCTCAGCTACTCATCCTCATTCCTTCAGCACCCTTTCTACATGCATATCRCATTATACCATGCATTCACATCATTGAGCCAGATCCAGTTCTTTGACCAGATGTTCCTTTATCTTACCTGAAGACCCAAGGAAACACAAGGTGATGCAGCCTTAGCAAGCTAGTCTTACCCAACTTTATAAAAAGAGGAAAAGATCCATCACCACTACCCAAAACATGCTTAGGAGGCAAAAAGAACAAATTAAGGTGAGTTGGCAGGATTCATAAGTTGAAGAACAATAAAAATTACTGGGGAAACAGATTTCTTAATAAATTTAGCTTATATCTCTTATGTGAGAGGTATCATAAAATAATTTAAAATTTAAAAACAAAAACCACAGCCTTTAATAGAGACACTTACTTGTGAAATTGATTTTGTAATTATTTTCTCCAAGCCACAATAAGAGATAAAGAAACTGATATCCTCCAAAGCTGACTCCAGATCAGCCTTACTAAGCATCTTCACTATTGAGAGTTATTGGGAACTGTTCTGTGCAGTATAGGATATTTAGCAGTTACTGCAGCTCTACCCACTAGATGCATTAGATCCTTTCTTCCAGTGTGACAATCAAACATGTCTCTAGACAATGTCCTCTAAGGGGCAAAATCATTCCAAGCTTAGAGCCACTTTCACAGATGCCAGGAAAAAAATCTTAGTTTTTCAGGAGTCAATAAACCATAGGTCCTGGACTTCGAAAGAAAACCCCACTGCATACTTCTATAAATGAAGTTTTACAGGGACATAGCCACACTCATTTACTTATTGGGTGTGGCTGTATTTTCAAGAGTAAAGCAGAGTTGGATAAGGGTAATAGCAATTGTCTGATCCACAAAACCAAAATGGCTACCATATGGCTGTTATCAAAATCTTTGCCAACCTTTATTCAAGTTTACTAATTTCAAATATTTTCTCAGGGATGATAACTTTTTATAATGAATTTTTACATAAAACTGCCAGACAGAACATGCAACTTGGGTTATTTGAGAAAGTAGAATGTGTGCTGCATAATTAAGTGAGTGGTTTCAAAGTYGAGGCCACTATAACAAAATAACAGAGCCAAAACATCACACCTTACTGGTTTGTGAAGTCCCAAAGGATAGAGAAGCAAGATTATCCTGTAAAAAAGGAAATAGAGAAAGGATACTTGGCTGCACAGCAGTTTGCCCCAGTCCATGTCTGTGACTCCAAGTTGCCAAACCTGAGCAAAAGCAAGAGAACAAAAATAATCCCGTGAAGCTGGCCACATGGGTCAGGCTCCTGCCTCACAGAGCTCTGTAGAAGAGAGTGGACTTAATGTCAAGGAGAAGATATCCCACACAGAGCCTTCATGTAAAACAGTCATAAGGGAAAGGCTCATGTAGTGTTTAAAAAGAAGATATTGGATCAGCATAGGTTAGCCTTTTCTCTGACCCACTGACCTGAGACTCCAGGGAGCACAACTTGAATGTTCTGCTCCCCCTCTAATGTTCTAATTTCAACTCCTTTCTGAAACAAATCTTACAAATACTCCAGGCTGTCTTTCTAGTAAACTCCAACCTTTCATCCATTTCCACAACTCAAGTATTCAATCCAAAGTTATTAGATATGCCTCCATCTCTCCTTTGTATCCATATCTTCGGGCCACTATGCAGTAGTGAAAATAAAGACTGAGGATGAAGCTCAGATACTTGCTTAGCATTCATATGGTCCCATGAGCATAGGAGGGGAGCAGGGGTATAGAGATGAGGAAGGAGTATTAAAAATAGTCAGACTTCTGAATGCACCCAAAATCATAATAAACAAAGGGGATTGGGAGGGGTTACTCAACCGCTCAGCTTCTACAAACTCCATCCTCGGCTGAGGTGCTCAGAACACCTCTGAACACTTACAAACTATGTAACTCCATTCCTTAAACCTCACCAGCTTTCCCTTTTCTGTAGCAGGGTTCCTGTCATCTCTTCCATCTTGGTTTACTGCTGACCTCCACAGTACTGTGTGCTCTCAAATGGTTTGCATACTTCGTTGACTGGCTTCCTTTTGTATCTTTAATGACACTTCCTTATTCTACTCTTTAATGACCCTTCTCACTAAAACGGAAATTTTTCTACATAGGACAAAATAATAAATGATGACTCCAGCAAGAGTTATAATTAAAGGTATATCTTGTATATTGCAATTCACAATGTCATCTACTGAAGAAAATTTATAGATTTATAAATATTACAAATAATTAGTTTCTGTGTAATAGGCAAAAACATGCCATAACTTCCTTCTAAAGCAGTGGTTCTCAGCATGTGAGTCCTGACTTCTTTGTGAGTTCGTATATCAGATATCTTGCATGTAAGATATTTATTGGCATTTTGATTCATAACAGTAGAAAAATTATAGTTATAAAGTAGCAATGAAATAAACATTTGGCTGGGAGCTCACCATAACATGAGGGACTGTAAATCATCACAGCATTAGGAAGGCTAAGGACCACTGCTTGAAAGCCTTTTACACAATCAGCTTTCTTTATGTTCCTAAGTACTTAGTCCCAAAACCCCAAAGTGAGGACAGGATAGACACTTTAGAATGGAAAGAATCTCCAAGATTATCTATTTCAATGGTCAGTGCTCTGTGGACAAGAACATCAGTCTTCACAGCCTTTGGCTTCGGATAACAATTCCAAAAAATCTCAGCCCCTTCTTCTACTAGCTCTTTCCTTCTTGGCCTTATAAATATTAGCATACTTGGTTTGCTGTCTTCGGGGTTGGGGTTGGGGGTCCTTATGCTGGGAATTGAACCAAGAGCTTTGTTTATATTAAGGATACCAAGATTGTTTTTCTTGAACCTTCTTGTGCTTCCTTTTATAAGAAATTGAATGAGTTTCACTGAGATATAGACTCTTGGGAGTGGTATATAATATGAATACGGAGTTAAGCCACATTAACATCTATTGTCTAACTTCACAAGAACTTCAGATGTGTTTGCAGCATTGTCTCTTCAGCTATTGTTTCTGTCTCCTTTTCTTTGCCTATTTTGACAAATCTACACAGTAACAGTCAGTTCACAATGTGACCACAGTTATTCAAAATAACGCATCCTTCTAAAACAAGGTCGGGGAAAAGAAGACAGGGCAGGAGAGGTTTTCTTCTGGTCGCTCATTTTTTTAAGTGAGAAAGATATTTTCTAGAAGCTCTAAGTAGATGTTTTCATGTATATTATGAGCCCAAACTGCTTTGTATGTCTTTCTAGAGGCCAATCCCCAAGTAAAGGAGGTAGATAGGGTGGTATCTTAGTTATCAGTCACATCGATGTGATAAGTACTATAACAAAAGTAACTAAAAGAAGCATAGCTTTATTTGGACTTGTAATATGACAGTGCATCATCATGATGGGAAAGTCACAGCAGTTGGTCACATTTCATCCAGCACTCACAGGGCATGGATAATGATGAATGCTTGTGCTCAGTTTGCTTCCTCTTTTGTATATAGCCTAAAATCCCAGCCTAGGGAATGATGCTACCCATAATGGATGAGTCCTCCAGTTAACCTAGCAAGATCCTTCCCTACAAGCATGTCCAGAGACCCATCTTCCAGGTGATTCTAGAGCTCACCAAGTTAGAGGTTGAAATTAACCATGACAGATGGTCATGATGAGGTGCCCAGACTTCTGCTCAAACATTATTTTGGGTGTGTCTATGAGGGAGTTTGGAAGAGTTTAAAATTGAATCAGTAGACAAAGTAAGCAGATTGTCCTTGTTAATGTGGGTGGCCTCATACAATCTGTTGAAAGCCTGAACAGAACAAAAAGGCTTGAGGACAGAATGCCTTTTGCCTGATCGTCTTTGAGGTTGGACTTTGGATTTTCCCTGTCTTCAGATGTGAACTATAGCATAGGCACTGCCTTCTAAATGGAAACCACACTGTCAGCCAACCTGGTCTTCAAGCCTACTGGCTTGTTAAACTCAACAATCACATAAGCCAGCTTCTTAAGCTTGGTTATATGATAAATGCATGTGTTCTACTGGTTGATGATGCTTTTCTCAAGATCATAAACTAATATAGTCTTCTCTCAAACTCTATGCCAGCATTTTCAAAGCCAGGTTTGACATTTCCAACATCTGTACTGCTGAGAGCTTCTGAGCGATATGCAAAGTAGAAATGTTTTATTTTACTCACCCATTGACTCATTAATAAGGATATTTGGAGTTTCTGCTATGTGCTAGGTTAGTTCCTAGCTTCAAATAGCTCATTGACTAATAAAGTCAGCAGACATATAGCAAAAGATAAGTTAGAATCTGATCGTTAGAAAGCAAAGTGGCAGAGCCGAATGAACTAAGGCGGGGGTGGGGGCTGCGGTTAGAGGTTTCCTGAGGACTAAGGCTTGACAAACACACGGTCGTTGGGTAAGTGAGAAGAATTTTTTTCCTGGAAGAAAAGTATTTCAGGAAACTGAAAAAATATGAACAACAGGAGTAGATAAAGTAATTGGAAAGTGAAAGAAAGTGGTCAGATGTTCAAGATCAATGGGAGTTAATCACCAGTTTAAAAAGAATGTATGAAATTTCTCCTTATCGAGGTTCCCTTTTTTTCTCTGCTTTCTTATTAAAAACTTAGGTCTGGCTAGTGTCTTTCCTCATTGCCATTTTTTCTAAGAAGTGAGATTGTGTGTGTGTGTGTGTGTGTGTGTGTGTGTGTGTGTGTGTGTGNGGAACTCACTTTGTAGACCAGGCTGGCCTCGAACTCAGAAATCCGCCTGCCTCTGCCTCCCAAGTGCTGGGATTACAGGCGTGCGCCACCACCGCCCAGCAGGGAACATGTTTCTTTTCCTCTAGTCAAGACAGAAAGTCTGTTAGCCAGAGGTATGCCATTTTATAAAGCRCCTTTATGTGGGTTGACAATTCTCAAGCGACTATATTTTGGTTTCCAGAATTAAAATTAAGTTGCTTTTCTAGATTCTTGCCTTCCTCACCCTCATAGGTGATTCAGAAACATCTGACTGCAAGGACTTACTGTGTATTGCTAATCAGCCACATCATACAGCACCTCCCCTTCCTCCGAAACATGGAAGAAATAGCCTCCGCTTTGTCACATGTGCCTGAATTCTCCAGAGTCCTCACCACGTTGCTGTCTGCCTGGCTGTGGCATTAATGATGCTCCTAATAAACTTCTTGCCTCCAAAGGACTCACTCCATTCTCTCTCTTATGTCCCAAACTTGGAATCTTTCAAAATCTTGAAGTGACAGGATAGAGTCAGACTGAACTTGAACTGTATCAGAGCCCCGTGTGAGCGAGTCTAAGCAGTGACTCCATAACCTGGGCATGGCAGTCGATTGATAGAATGTCACTGGACTCACATCTGTGAGAGTCAAGGTGCTTAGAAATGACACGTTTCTATTGTTTTCTCTTTGAAGGGCCATTTCTTTTGTTCTGCACTCCATGGGGAGGTACTATTTAAACCCTGTAACAACCAAAGCTGGAAGATTCCCTCTTGCTTTGTTCCTCACAGTTGTTCTAGATTAATATTCCTGTGGCGTCCTTTTACTGCCTGAAAATTCTGTCAGCCACAGACATTCAAGCCTTGTAACCTGATGACAAAATGACTTTATTTCCTGGCACCACGCCAAGCTGCATCCTTACTGCTCTGACTCCCTCTCTCATACATCATACTCCTTCAAACATTTTTTTGTGGAGAGAGAGAGAAAAAAGGACTTACTTTAGAGAATAATGTCCGTGATATAATGATACAATTTATGGACTTAAGATTTGATGGTGGTTTTGCTTCTGTTTCTTGAGACAGGGTTCACTACACAACATTGGCTGGCCTGGAACCTGCTGCATAGAGCAGCCTGGCCTCAAACTTGCAGCAATCCTCCTGCCTCAGCCTTTTGAGTATGGGCAGGTACCATCATTTCTGTCTTAGATATATGTTTTAGCAACTTAAACATTTTTCTTTCCAATTCAGATAAGCGTCAGTTTGCAATGATCCCAGCTAATATCATCTTCTATGCAAACTCTGCTATAACCCTGTAAGGACAATATATTTCGGTCATCACATAGCCATTTGTGAGTACCTATAACGGATCAGGCATGTGTTGGAGTCTCGTCAGTAATAATAACAAGAAACCATCGCTGTGCTTTCGGSTTGCTGTTTGTTCTGGGCCCTGCTGTAAGCATTTTCTATGTATTAGCTTATGCCTCACAGAAACCATACTAAGCAGATGTCGTTTGTTTCTACCATTTTGCATGAGAATGCCAGAGACTGGGGACTGAATAAATTGCCAAAGTTGTCAGAATATTTAAATGTTAAAATGCATATTCAAACACAGAGGCAACGGTGACACTAACTCCTAGTGCATTTTATTTAGAGGAATTGGCCCTTAGGCACTAAAACTTGCAACATGTATTCATTTGTTTGGCAAAATATTTCAAATTCTTCTTCAGTAAATGTAATTCTATTCCAGAAACCATCATTCCTACCCCTTCCTTAATTATTACAGTAGCTAAAAATAATTCAGTCATATTTTACTGATTAATCAAAGTATCCTGAGTTATATAAATATGCAAATTTTGGCAGTCTGGAATTTTAATTTTAATCTAATTATCATGGCCAGCCTTAAAGCTGACCACCAATGATCTTATATCCTGGTTCTTGTTCTCTTGTACAGTCTTCTCCCACAGAAGTTTCTAGGTTGGTCAGTGTGGACACTGGGATGTGGTAATGGCAAAGGTATGTATGTCACCTCAGAGGTGTATTACACAGAGCCTGTGTATTCTATTTAGAATTTTCTTCGTCTCCTTTCTACATAGTCACCAATGTCAGTTTGAATTGTCAAAGGGAAGCCAGGRGCTCTGTTATGAGGTAATTTGGAAAGCCTGAAGAAAAGCTACAGGATAAGAACTAAAGTCTGAAACCATCAGTCAGGAAGCCTGAGACTTGCCAATCACATGTGCGTTAAGAAGCGGAACCTTACCCAACCGTCAGGTGAGACCACAGCCCCAGATTATGGAGGACTCTTAAAAGCTGAACTCTGCCCCTATTCTGCAAAGACAAATGTTGAAGTTTTAACCACCTACTTGAGAATGAGGCTCTCCAAAAAGGTAAATAAGGTTAAATCATGACCTGTGAGACAGGCCCTGATTTATATAACAACATTTCAGGATAAGGCCTTGGAAGAGTTAAGTTAAAATAAAGTCTTTAGGGTAGACTTAAATTTAAGCTGGCTCATAACTTAAATGAAAAGAGGAATAAGCTCTCTGAAGAGATACTGAGGCGCATGAGCACAGCAAGAAGGCATCATCTATGTGGGTGAGAAAGAGACAGGCCATGGAGGGAAACACTATCATAGGTCTGTGGCTTTCGGGGCGCTGGGAGTACACATTTCTGTTGTTTATGCTGCCAGGTCTGCAGTGTGCTTTACAGTAGCTGCAGGAAATCCAAGCAAGGACCCTAATCTAGAACCATTTAGTTAGCTTAGTCCTGGCTCCTTGACCCACACAAACCTTGAGATACAGTGAGTTGCTGTTTGAAGCTACTAATGCCTGCAGCAAGGTACTCTGCAGCAAGTCACAGCTGCCTGAATTATTTGTCATATGGTGGAAAGCCACACTGCGCTTGGCATATGTTGGAGATATTTTTTTGGTTGTCCTAATTGCCAAGAAAGTATTTCTCAGGGAATCTATTTGTATTATTTTCCCCATCTGCATCATTTCATTTTAAAAGAAAATATCATTTAACAATAGAATAAATGAGAGAGATCTTTAAAATAATCTAGAATTTTGCAAATATTTCCCCTTAATATATATTGCCTATTTTCTGTATCACTGATATAGAGGTTAACTATGCAGCCATTGGACAAACATGGGCTACTCTTTGTTCTAGTTCTTCATTAACTAGAAAATGTCAGAAGAATGAAGTCAGCCCCAGCTCACTACTCTACATTGTACTTCACTTAGTTCTGTAAACTGTTTTGAGTTCTGATGGTGGTAAAAACTGACCTGTTTTGCATATTTATTGATTCATCATTATCCATTCATTCAGCAAGTGTTATATGATGCGTACTGTGTGTCAGGCACTGTTGTAAACATCAGGTAAATAAAACGTACAGGTAAATAAAACAAAGAAATACATCTTGATGGGCCTTGTAGGAAGAAATAGCAGCAGATGTGAGCTTTGGGTCAGGCTGGTGATGTGCTGATGACCATAAGTGCAGGAAAACTGAAACACGGGGCACAGAACAGTGCTGGTTGTGACCACAAACTCTCTTGAGTGGTGGAAATATGAAGGTACTGTACTAAAAAGACAATAGTTCATAAAAAGAATTAGATATGTAGGAGCTAGAGATATGGCCCAGCAATTAAGAGCATATATTGTTCATTGGGAGAACCCAAGTTCAGACCCCAGTGCCCACATGGTGGCTCAGAACGTTCTGGGCCTCCAATCCCAGGGAACCCGACACCTTTTTTGGGCCTCTGCACACATGTGTGGCACAGACATACATGTAGGTAACATACCTAAAACCATAAAATAATAAAAAAAAGAATTCTTTAAAAACAGGGTTATATATTTAAAACTGTTATTAAATCTTAGGAATCCTGTTTCAGGAGTGTGGAAGACAAAGCCTTTTGGTTCTGCTCCGGTGTGAACTGGTTTTGTGGCTATGGTTTGTTTTGATGTGGAGTTCCTTTTGGCATTTCTGTTCAAGAATATTCTGAAGGCTTCTTGGCATAAGTCATATATATTTCAAATGTCATAATTAACATTGATGTTAAAAATACATTACTTGTCAATGTTTTCTCTTCAAGAATGAGATTTTTAACTACAGAAAACTTTAGCATCAAGTAATGATACAGCTCTTTGGTCTATTATGAAAACGGGCGTTTATAGCCTTAAAAGTAAATGTGACATGACCACGATTAGAGGGAACTTTTTCAAGAATAATTTTATTAATGTATATTAATTGTGCAAACTAAGGTTCCATTAAGACATTTTCATACATGCCTATAATGTATTTTCATCATATCCCACCCATGCATGTGAGCGTGTGTGTGTGTGTGTGTGTGTGTGTGTGTGT
>BDUI01007510.1:35694-49785 GCA_002335545.1 Apodemus speciosus
GGGAAAAAAATGCCATTATTATGTCTATTTGGATGAGGGAGTCGTGTGGCTCTTCCTCAGACCTTATAATTTCTTGAAATGAATGCCAGGGGGGATCTGATATAGCTGGAAAATTCTCCTAAATACAGATCTTTCCGCTCTGTTTCTCTGTCACACTAGCTTTAGCCTTCTTCATTTCCCACAGCTTGTGGAATTTACCTGGCTCAATTGGTTTTTCTCATCTTGCAACTTATCAGGAAATGCTTTCTCAAACCTGTTTGCTAAATTTGCCCTTGAGACTTTTAGATAAATGAATTCCTCAGAACTCTCTGCAGGGTGGCTGCATTATACTGTATAGAAACTAACCAAAGGGTCTTTTTTTTTTAATTAATTAACAAAAATTATATATACTCATGGAGTAAAATATAATTTTGATGCATATGACATGTGTAGATTATTGAATGCCAAATAAAAACAATTACATTCTTTTGTGTGAGTGCTGGTGACATATTTGACATGTACTTTCTGTAACTATTAACTGTAGTCGCTGAAGCATGATTAGTCCAGTTGAACTTATTCCTTTTAACCAATCCTGTCTTTTGCCCAAGAAATCCATATTAAATGCATAGAAGACAATTTCAAATATGGGATCCCACAATAAACTTATTTTTCTAGACGTAGTTTTTAAAGTAGAAACATTTCGTATAGGAGGTAGAGAAGAAAGTGAGGTTAAAAATAAGCAAATGAAAAAAAAAGCAACTTAGAATTTAAGGAGGAAAAACTCACAAAGCATGACAGAGGATAAAGCATTTGCAGGAAACAGAAAAACACAAAAGAATTTTAAAAATACAAAGGTAACATCCTGTGCATAAGATCCCTGAGACCCTGGGAGTCAAATCCCTAATCCTGTGTAAGTCATTGTCTTTGAGCCTTTGATCATTCTCTATGTCTAGTCCTTTTCCACCCTACAAAATGCTTTGCTTTCTTAGAAAACTAGCTCTTCCTTTGCTGTTAGTCATGTGTGTCTGTTCAAAACCTCCTTCAGGCTCACGAGATCTTGGAAATCCCAGCAGATACTTACCATATTCCTTGTTTACTCTAATCGGTCTCCTTGACCTCTGTTGAGTTATTCATAGGTTTTATATCATTTTGGTTTTATCCATTTTTGCTCTTATTTGCACTTTCCCCTCATTTTTATATCCCGTGGAATAGCCTTTAATCTCAGGAGACCTGAATTTGAATAATAGCTTTATTCCACACATTCAGATCCAGAAGAGTAGGCAAAGCATGCATCTCTTAGTTATCGCCTGTGTACAATGGCAGAAATAGGTTCTACCTTGAGGATTATTATTTTAAGTTTATTTTGGTTTTTATTTTGGGGGTTGGAGTTTTTGGAGAGGGGGAAAAACAAAGTTGTTTGGATAGGGAAGTAGGGAAGATCTGGGGGGAACTGGGAAAAGGGAAATAATTTTTATCAAATATATTATAAAAGTATCATAAATAAAATGAAGAATATAATTCAGAATTATGATTGAATTAAAATTCAGACATGATAATCCTCATATTGGTAGGAAAAGTCAATCTATACTAGTGCTTCTAAGAGTTTATTTACTGGCTTGAGTTTCAATTTTGATTAAATTTCTTATTCTTTAACTGCTTTTCATCTTTAGGGTTCCCTAGCAGTTTTGATATGGAAATTGACATGATAATAATTCTGTGTTTGTAGACATGATCCCATTTCATATCCCCAGCCGCTTCTGCTTCACAGGTGGTGGGTGGGGAAACCTGCCAGGCTCTAACATGAAGACTTTGAGCTTTTGATAGAAAGTTTGGTAACTTTAGACTCTGGATATTTTGGAGAGACTATAGAATCTAGCTGGGAACTTCTATTCCACGAAACAGCTTTAGAATATAAATGCCTACAGGTTCTAATACAGAAAATTTCCCTTATATTTCTTTCATTGAGTTTAACTGGTAGGTAGTTTTGCCTTCCAAAAAAAAAAACAAAAAAAAAAACAAACAAAAAAAAAACTCTGATACATTCCATTCATTCCATTCTTTAAGTCAAAGGATGCTAGAGATGCCGCAGGATTCTGGTGTCCAGCTCGGATTTCTTCACTGCTCCATGGGCCCTTTGTGGCAAATAAAGAACGCTGGCTAGCTACCCACATTCCTTTACTCACTTCTGGCTAATATATCCGTTTATGTGTTTCTATTATTTGAATAGCAATTCCCACTAAGACTGCATTAAAAAGCCCCATTCCACACAAATACAGGAAGTAGAAAAGTTCATAGTGGGTCAGTTCTCATCTACTCAATGCAGAGATGAATCCACAACTTCCAAGGCATGCCCAATCTCGACCTTGCAGAGATGATCTCATTCCAAATAAACCAGGTTGTCCAGTTAGAAAAATTGCAAGAGAGAAAAAGAGAAAGAACCAATGAAGTTTTACGTAATTGTGAGTGTTGAGTTGGGTGACATTCATAGTTGTATGGGGTACTGGTGGATCACAGGCTGAATATTAGACATACCTGGGATTTCTTGCTTTTTATCACAGAACTCCCCAGAGCCACACATTGTCTAAATGCCTTTATTATCATATATTAGGCTACCTTTGTTTTCTCCACAAGTTGTCTCAGAGTGATGAAAAGAAACTGTCATAAAATGTGTAATTCTATGCACATTGAATTAAATTAATAAGGAATTAATTACTCGCCACTGCCTAATTAATTTTTATTTTTTGACCTTTGTTATTGTCTGACAACAAAAGAACTTGAATCCTCGGAAAGGTATCTGTACAGCCCCGGGGACATTTTTACTCATATTTGATGTTTGGAGTTGAGCAGTTGAGCAGATAATTCTACCTCACACTAGGTTTTGTGTGAACACAAATCAGAGCATACCATTATCTACCAAATTAAATAACCATTTTCTTTATTTTAATTAGCTTCATTATGACATTTTTTTTATCATACCTGGGTTTGGTTTATTCTGTCCATGGCTACCCACTCCTCACTCAAATCCCTTTGCTTCCATCCTGAGTTTGTACACTTCCACATACTCCCCAGGCTAGCATTTACACATTACACGTGTTACAGTACTTTCCTGCATTTCTTTTCTAAAGCCTCTTTTTAGTCTCTTATGATCAAATGTATGGTTTCCTAGTGTATTTCTAATTTGGCCCCACATAAATAAATATACATGCAAACTGGAAACAATGCTCTAAGCTGCCTTCAGAGATGCTTCTACTGTAGCAGTCAGCAGTGAATGCTAAGACTCATAGCTGATCAAAGTGTTAAGAAGGACAGTTGGGGGCCGGAGAGATGGCTCAGTGGATAAGAGCACTGACTGCTGTTCCAGAGGCCCCAAGTTCAAATCCCAGCAACCACATGATGGCTCACAACCATCTTAAATGGGATCTGATGCCCTCTTCTGGTGTGTCTAAAGACAGCTACGGTATAGTTATATATATTAAATAAATCTTTTTAAAAAAAAAGGATGGTGGATTGCTCAGCAGGGTGCCATTTACATCACACCCTCCAAGACTCAAGAAACATCATGGCAGAGGGAACGGAGAGCTCAGAAGAGGCTACAGAAGGGAAGTGTGGTACCAAAGGCGTCTTCCAAACATGGACACCTGCACTCATGAATTCGCAGCAGCTGTGATTTTCTAAACATGATCTTCATAGCATTTCATCAAGGAAGGAGGAAGGGCTTAGCAGTTCCCATCTCTTGCTCCCTGCTGCAGTTGGATTTGGCTTCTTTTTAAATTTATACATCCTTTAATTTTCTTTTTATTATTTTACAACCCAACCACTGCCTTCAGCCAGACTCTCCTCTCACGGAGTCCCTCCCCACAGAGTCCCTCCCCACATTCCCCTTCCCTTCTCCTCTGAGAGGGTGGGGGCCTCCCTTGGGTATTCCCCCACCCTAGCACAAGTCTCTGCAGGGTTAAGGGCATCCTCTCCTACTGAAGCCAAACAGAGCAGCCCTGTTGGGGAGTAGATACCATTGTCAGGCTCCAGTTTTAAGGGCAGTCCCTGTTGCAGATGTTGGGGGACCCACAAGGAGACTGCCTGGAGCATAGGTCCAGCCTATGTTCTTCTGTTGGTGGCTGAGTTTCTGAGAGTCCCAAGGGTCCAGGTTAGTCGGTCTTCCTGTGGAGTTCCTGTCCCTTTCAGCCCTTCAGTTCTTCTCCTACTATCATTAATAGTGTCAGGGATGGTGCTCAGCCATGGGATGGGTCTCTAGTTGGGTCGTTTATTGGTTAGACATCCTTAGTTGCATCAGATTATTTGTTTAAGTTCTCCATTCTTTGTTATCATTCTAATTTTTTCGACGTGAATACTGCCCTAGCTGGCTTCGATTGCTGTGATAAAGATCATGACCAAAAGTAACCCTGGAAAGAAAGGACTCATTTGGCTTGGAGGTTACAGTCCCTTCTTGCATACACCTTGGAGACAGGACTGTCTGCATTGGAGAGCCAATCTGGATCCACCTACACGTTCTTATGAAGAACATGTTGTAATATCAGTGACCGCAATTTACCTGGAGGATCCTTATCTTTTATTATTTACTTTTGGAATAGTTATTCCAAAAATAGTTATACTTTGGAAAAGTTACTACTTTTCCAAAGCAACAAGGATTTTCCAACCTCTCCCTCCTCCTAATAATGGCTGTCCACAACACCGCCTTGTCCTTGGTGTGCCTTCCTTTGCTCTTACACTTCAGTGTCTGCTCATCAGCTTCAGTAGAGTTTTCTTTTCTGCCTCCTTCTAGATGATAGGGCTGATGCTCCCTCCCATCCTGACTGAATCTTCCTCCTCTCTCCACTCCATGTATTTACCTCTTTGATTAATCTCTGCAGAGCATCACACCAATTATTGAAAAATGGTTAGTTTTATTTCACATCTTATTAGTTTTGAATAATTCTCAAGAAAAGAAGGGTACTCCTGTTACAGTGTAGAAACTGGAAGGCCAAAGTCTCACCCTGTCATCCATTTATGGTAGTGGTTTTCAACCTTCTTAATACTATGACTCCTTGATGCAGTCCCTCATTTTTTTGATGACCCCTACCATAAAATTATTTTTGTGACTACTTCATAACTTTGTTACTGTTATGAATTATAGTGTAAATGTCTGTGGTTTCTGATGGTCTGAGGCAACCTCTGTGAAAGAGTGTTCAACTCCTAAAAGGGTTGGCATTCATGGTTGAGAACTGCTGATCTGTGGACCTTTTGTTCTTGACTTTGGCAATGATCCTACTCCTTTATTTAATTTTCTGGTGTCTTTTTTGACTCCTGTCTTTAAATCATCAATTTTGTTGATTTATTGAGTATTCCACATTATCTACTAAAATTATACATTTGGTATCTTTTTTATTGGTATTACTATTTAATAAATGACAATGATTAAAACATGTGCTTTTCCCACAAACCTGCCATTATTGATGATAAAATTTTTCTAATAAATTAGCATAGGCCAAAATGTCAAAAATCTATTTTAGTATATTTATTGAATTTTTTTGATCTTAGGGTTAAATAAGAAAACTCTTTCTTCCATGTAAATATTGCTTTTGTTTTCCTCAGATGGAGGGACTACACTCAAGCTCTGTTAATACGTGGCATGAGCTGAACCCAGAGCATTTCTTTCTCTGTTCTAACTATCCCTAGACCAAGGCCTGGAAGCTGCTAACCTCCTAACTTCTCGATCTTGGCACTGACTTGGGTTTTTTTTTTTCCAGTGTTTGTTCCTTTAAATTGTATTTCACCTCTTCTGTTCTAGTCTCATCTCTTTGTCAGGCAGGAGTGAGGGGGGATGCAGAAGCAAACCTAGAAGAGAGGGAAATTTGCTTTCTTCCTCATCTACTGACATTGTTATCTCCCCCTCTGGGTCCCCTTCCCCAGGAGAAAAGGAAACATTGATCATGGAAAGTGAAGAGGTTTAAAATCCTTCATTGTTTTGAGGGAACTCAGACTTCAGTGACTGACTTGCACCCTGCTACCGTTCCTACGCAGGAATTAATTCTGAACATCTGCCTGGATAAATATGCTGACCATATCCCAAAATTCCTTCCTTTCCCCCAGCATTCTTCCCTTGGACCTTTATCCCACAGCTACTGTTTCTATCCTCCGCACACCTCCTCTCTGTCATCCAGACTCTGATTCGCTGGATGGTTTTCCTGACTGTCAGCACCTTGAGAGTCTGTCTGGAACTATTTGCTCTTAATCATGCTTATGCTTCTCTCTGCTTTTCATTTTTATTATTTTAAACATGTGATCTCTTTTACATTTATTTCATTAGCGTACATTCATTGAACACAATGAGAGAGGCTTCCTGGAGGTGCTATTTTAAGTGTGCGGCATTCACCTCTGCATTTTCATTCACCTCTGCATTTTTAATTGGATTCCCACAATTGCTGGGTTCTAATTGCTGGCTAAAATTATGCTTATAAATTCATTTGGGCTCTTGATCTCTTCCTTTACTTCAAAATTCTGTAACTTCCTTTACTCTTTCCCATAAAGGTTTTTAAATTAAAAAAAAAATCAATCTTCAAACAGAAGTTTACATGGAAGAAAAAATATGAAATGGTTAAAGTATTTGAAAGACTTTGGACAGAGGTTCAAGTAATACTGAGATGGATTACAGAATAGGGGGGTTTATTGGAAAAGTACTAATCCCATGGGCAGACAGAAGAGAGAGGTAACAGTATAGCAGTGACTGAGGAACATTCCCAGTCCCAGTACCAGAGGCAGACAGCAAGCCAAGGGTTCTAGACAGAGAAAAATCAGAGTTCATATGAAGGTTCATACCTTTCTCAGGATGAAGGAAGTTTCACGGGCTCTCCGATTCTCAGGCAGCAGACAGGGCAGGTAGTGACAAACCTGAGGTATGACCGCCAGTGTCCCCTTTGATATAAACTCATTTCACAGGTGAAGGATCTTAGTATTGGGAAGTCTGTTATCTAGGGACTCACAATGTCTCAGGAGAATGATCCTTACAGTCTGAGAGGGAAAAGTCTTTTGCAGATCCAGTGGCCTGAGCAGTGGCCAAATTCAGTCATTACATTCTTATAGTTTTTAAAACTTGCATCCCAAACTAAATTCTTTACCATGAGCAAGTTTGTACCTCCTTTCTTCCCACAGTCAAGGGTTAAGAAGGCATGGTGATTCCATCAACAAGGACAGCAGTCTCGCAGGAGGTGCTCAGCAGTGTGTGATGAAAGGACAGAGATGGAAAGATTCTTGGTAGGAAGACCTGGTGTCATTGTCCCCACAGGGTTCATCTTGGAGAGACAGGCACATGAATCTTTAGGGATGTACCTAGGCAAGGTGATACTCCCCAGATCCATGCACTGCATTCTGAGTACATCTCTTTACCAGCTGGTTCTCAGTCAGGACAAGGCTGCTTCTGTGTGGCTCAGGCATGTTGTGTGCCTTTCTCATGCCCCCTGCTAGTCTTTCCACAAAAGAGTGGAGCATTATCAGGCCTGACAAGGACTTGTGGCAGTGGGAGCGGCATTGAGCGGGCACCCAACCACAGCCTAGAGGAAGTATATAGGTGATAGTCAGAAGCATCAAGACAAGGAAAAAATCAGCAGGAATAATCAGCTACCTAGAACGCCTGAGTCCTGGCTAAAACGAGCAGTGTACTACTTTCTTCAAGATCATCCTCTGTTGGTTGTACAAATAGAATACTCATCGCAGCCCAGAAGATGACAGGCTGACCTAATAAAGCATTGTCAAAATCCCCAAGTTTGTATTCTCCTCTCTCCACATCCCAGGGGGGAGTGAGAAGCAAAGGGGAACTGGAGAGCTCTTTATCAGGCCGAATAGATGTTCCACAGCAACCATTCTAGGGCAAACGGTCTAACACACTGAATTAAACTGAAGCCTAAACAGGGTTTGACTGGTTTCTGTTATCCAGTAAGTGGGAGTGCTCAATGGAAAGATCAGAGAAACTTTAGAAAACCAAGATGCTATATTAAAAAGTAGGAAGCAATACTTGGAATGAAACAATACTTTTAGCAAGATGATAAGAACTTAAATCCGTTATTATGAGTACACATTAATTTTATATTTTTCTGAAATATATTTTTATCAATAATTAAGTTTTAGCTAGTTTTCATTTAAAAATTTATCAAATATTCTCATCATAGAGAAAAATGAGACCCCAATGATAAACAACAGGCTTTGTGCTTTTTCTTTCTTTTCATTATGTGTGTGTGTGTCTGTGTGTATGTCTCTCTGTGTGTGTGTCTGTGTGTGTAAGTTGCATCAGTGATTAAGGGTTTTGAGTGGCCTAGTTCCCTCTTATTTTTCCATGAAAACTGACACTTTTCATGTGCTGTTTTTAATATAGATGTGTACCTCTTTCAGGAACCTTGATGTGTATCACCAGGGAGATGCTGACATACAGTTAATGAAGCAGAATTGGTTAATGTGGTGGCTACCTCTACACCTGTCCTCATACCCAGAGCAAAAAGATAAGTCTCAGGATCATACCCAGAGTTACAGTCATTACTGCTTAGCTTCCACCTTACTCTCTGAATTTTCATTCTGTTACAGAGTTCTTTCCACCCTGCCTTGTCTTTCCTCTTTCCAAACAGCTCAATAAATAGTGTAATGTCACTTCTTTCAGATGAACTATATGTATGTATGTCRTCTTACTGTGAGCATGCACTTTTACAATTTTTTCTATTAGTCCAAAGATTTGGTAAGATCTTGGTTAATATACAGGAAAGACACATCAAAGATCTCACAGATACACCTCAAGGCACCAATATTCTCTTTGTTGGTCCTAGTCTTAGCCATAACATACGGACAATGGTGTGACTCTTTTGTTAAGACGTGTGTTGGGACTGGAGAGATAGCTCAATGGTTAAGAGCACTGACTGCTCTTCCAAAGGTCCTGAGTTCAATTCCCACCAACCACATGGTAGCTCACAACTATCTGTAATGGGATCAGATGCCCTCGTCTGGTGTGTTTGAAGACAACTACAGTGTATTCATATACATAAAATAAATAAATATTAAAAAAAAGACGTGTGTCTGTGTTGCCAAATACTGAGGTCCAAAGCCTAGCTCTACTCTAAGGCTGGGTAACATTGCATGGCAATTCTTGTGGAGATTCCCCTGCAGATTTTCCAGCAGGCAGGGGAAAAAATGATCATGGTGAGATGAGAATGGAATTCAGCCTAATTTTATTAAAGCTGGCCCTGGACCAAGTCTTCTAGAGTCTGGCCCAGATCATTATACTTTAGTCATATTTAAGCACAGCCTAATTTTTGAAAAAAGAAACATATTCAGATAACAATTAACTTAGACCCATGTTCACAACAATTTAAGATTCTTTAAATTGAACTGCTTTACATAGTACATATGACTTCATCCTTAAGATGATTTCTTGTTGACTTAGAAGCCTCTCTCGAGATATGGGTCTGGGGAGAATGACTGAGGTAAGCATTATGCCTGTGGGTTTCAGGACTGACCTAGTCCTAGGATAACATAGAAGCCACTTAGGCTATTGTAAAGTGCAAGTGACATCATTCCTAAGAATGGGTTTTAAGGCCTAAACACAACATTCAAGATTTAGGGGGAAAAGATCTGGGATACATGAAAACAAAAATTCTGGAAGATATGGGCAGATCCTGTCTCATCCTACAGCCACAGATCACCAGGTTGGAAAACTTCATCACTGCTGACACTCCAGGAAGAGCAGTGACACACCTTGGTCCCCTGGAGAGGTAAGCTATATGTTTAACTTTCCTGGATTCTCAAGTGCTTATTTGTGTGCACAAGGCCTTTTTGCCTTCTACAAATTCCTACCTGTTCTAAGGTTTAGCTCTCCCCCCCTCCCCTGTCCTTGCCCCTCTCTCTACCCATTGTGTGTGTGTATGTGTATGTGTGTGTGTGTGTGTGTGTGTAGGTAAATATTCTTATTGATAATGTTGCGGCACCCACATTGGATAGGTGTTGAAAGATGAAGCTCTAGGAACACACTCAGCCTCCAGAGAGACACAGATGCCAAAGCTTTTATTAAAATAGTGTGAACTTTTAGCTCGCTAGTTGGAGGAAAGTGTTTTGTGTGATACTTAAGTGTGACTTCACTACTTCAGACAACGGAACCCAAATGCGTGGATTTGAGCTGTGACCTACAGTGACATGCTTCTATTTAATGTATTATTCTATTCACTTACATTTTTCTTCCATTTCATTTATAAGATTCCATCCAGGATCTCTGAGTTTTGTGCCTACTGTCCCCATCATCACCGTAAGAGTAATTTTCTTTTACATACTTGCTTTTGATTAAACATTATCGTGCCCCAACCCTGTTATTTATAAGTGCTTCCATGCAAAACAGACATTTTGTGCCTGCATGACAGCTACAGTCTGAACAGTGTCTGTGAAGGCAGAAAGGAAACTTCAGGAGATTGTGTAGTCTTTCGTGTGCGTTACCAAGGAAACCATATATGTGTTAGCTCAGATCCTGGTTGTGTGTGTGTGTGTATGTGTGTGTGTGTGTGTGTGTGTGTGTGTTTATTCATCTATGAAAAGGGTAGAAGGAAGTCTAAATGAGGCTTCATGAACATCATTTAAACTCTAACCAAAAAATATAAGCTACCCCAATGTTAAACTATGACAGAGTGAAATTCATTTTGAAAAGGGATTCGTTTGGTGGTTTACTTATTCCACATTTATAATCACCATCTTAGCTACCTTTACTTAGTCATCCATCCCAACATTTGCTCAGAAACACACTACTGAAGAACTAAGCACAGAGCAAGTGAATATGGAGTTAGTTTTGACAGAGAGGATATGGCACCCTAAAAAACATGTTCTCGTTCCAGTCTGGAGTCTGTCTTTGACAATTCCTCTTACCTACATATAGACAAGTGAAGAACTGCATGGTAAAGATATCTAACAGCAAGGCTTTTTTAACTTTTGTGTGTGCTGAGAGTATCCTAGTACAGATTAGGAGCCAGAGATCTCAAAGTCTCCTGGATATATTTTTTTTCATTCAATTCTCTCTCTGTGGAGTACCCTGCATGTTGGCTGACTGATCATTCTGTCACTGTCTTGGTCAATAGAATGTCTGTTCCATATCTCCCTCCACCAATGTCTTTGTCAGCTTCTACTCTTTGTTGTCACAGGTACAGCTTGCCCTACTCGAAAACCAAACAATATTTACTTTTACTGCATCAGTCAACCACAGAATATGAATCATTCAGATTCACTATGAATGAAAAGTTGTACTAAGCAGTAATAAAGTCTTATTTGTTAGACTGACAGTGCCTGTCTCCTCAAAGTAATTCAAATTCAGGACTAATGAAGGGAGTTCTTGATAATTCGTGTCTTTAAAACCTGAATTAGAATGTAGAGCTCTACTTGGCTTGCAGAATTAATGCTATAAAATGATAGAATATATGTTCACTCCAATTCACTAAAATACCAAATACTTTTTTCTAGTAGCTTTCCTTCTTCCTGAATTATGAATATTCCATGGTAGTTATAATCTGCTGACAGTCACATATGCTTGTCACATTAGTATTTTTGGAAAAGATATTTATTAAGCTAAATAATAAATTATTACAATATACCAGAAAGGATTTAAACTCCAAGAAAATCAAGTTCTTACTCCATCAAGATACATTAGTATAGACCTGTCAGAACTATTGACATTTAGATTTTAGATTGAGACCTTTTCTTGTTACATTATTGTTTGTGTATTATGTGGAGCACATGAAAACACCATTGTGCTCATGTGCATATTAGAAAACACCTTTGGAAGTCGGGTCTCTACTTTTGCCATGTGGATCCCTGAGATGCCACTCAAGTTATCAGACTTGGCACCTCTAATCACTGAATCCTCTTCAGCCCTTTCTCTGAATTTTTAATAACACTGCTTTTCTGTCTCTTTGTCTATCTATCTATCTATCTATCTATCTATCTATCTATCTATCTATCTATCTATCATCTATATACCCGTCTCTGAGGGAGACTGACCATTTTCTAACAGTTTTTTTTAAATATAAATAACTGTAAAGATGCATAGTTTTAAAAGATCTGAGGGGATGCTTCCTTTTCTATGTGGCATAAATGATTTAGAAGTAGTAATCATGAATATATTACAGTTTCTCCACTAGAACCTTCACACTGTATTAGTTAAGGGAGAAATTGTCAGGCATTTCAAAGTGGAAGAAAAGGGTCATTAGTTTTGTCTCTTGCAAGAGAAAAAAAGGAGATGGGGGAGGAAGAAAAGGATTGAAGGGAGCCAAATAAGCATATGTCAGAGAGACAGAGAGAGAGAGAGAGAGAGAGAGAGAGAGAGAGAGAGAGAGAGAGAGGAGTCAATGACAAAAAAAATCCCCCCTCCCTGAGGTGAGTGCACAAAGCCTGACTCTAGTCTGTCTCTACTTCCTGTCTCTACTACCATCTTATCATCTCAGGATTTGTCTCTTGTTCTAGGACACAACATCCAGAAATCCCAACAGATACCCTCTGGATCCTGACCCACCACTTGACTACTGTCCAGGCCTAGACACTGGCAAAAGGCAGTTACAGGTCCATTAACATGCTGACCTGGATCATCTTGGCTGGTGATTTATTAAAGATAGTAGACTTGTATGGTGGGAGCACAGAAAAAGGGAGGGATCTCCTAGTGCAGTCACTTCATTGCTCTTTAGCATGGACTATTTAAATCTCTTCAGTCACCTAGGGTATTGAGTGTAGAGGTGGAAATCTGTGGTCAGCACAATTTGTAGGAGTGATTTTAATCATGAGACTCTATGAAAGGCTGAAGTACCCCTGATTATTCATTGATATGTCCCCCTTGGCCATCCCACTACTCTGTGGTGCTCCTCAGCCGTCCATGCTGCTCTCTGGCTTGGTACCTACCTGCCAGTGCTTCTGTCAGTTTGAAGCACCCTCTTTGCTAGCCTCTCCGAGGAACTGCCATTCTTTCTCCCTATCCCATCTGTGTTCCTTGACATTTTATGCAATCTCAAACTAGCCCAAGTCTCCAGCTTTAAAATGTAATTGGCATCTGCTTTTGATGTGGATTAGGAAGACCATGGATTGTTGTGGCATGGGAACGGGAGCATGGGGGAGCAGGAGATGCTTGCTTCCTAGCCTCAGCTGCTCTCACTGCTTAATAGAACTTCAGATTCACCGATAGGGACYAAATGGCTCATTGAGACAGCCGCTGTTTTCCACAAGGCGTCTTATCAAAGATAAATGGATTGCTTTCACGTAAAGCCAGGTGATACATCTGCAGATACAGCACAATCGAGGGTATGAGTGACAGTGGTTAGGCTGTGCTGATGTAGGGCTGAAAGGTATAACCTCAT
This sequence comes from Apodemus speciosus, assembly GCA_002335545.1. Classification (NCBI taxonomy): domain Eukaryota; kingdom Metazoa; phylum Chordata; class Mammalia; order Rodentia; family Muridae; genus Apodemus; species Apodemus speciosus. Next base: position 49,023 of record BDUI01007510.1, read on the forward strand.
GGTCCTAACACTCTGCTCTCCTAGACTGAAATCATAGACTGAGAAAAATTCCTTTAACTTCTTTGGACTGTTAAAAAAATATTCTTTGGGCGATGTTGAAAAGGAGGGCTTCTTAGAAACCCTAAGAGGTGTAACTTGAGAGACACCCAAAGTCCATATGTGGCCCATTTGTAAATATATTTGGGACTCTCTCAGAGAGGAAATGTATGTTAGAACATCACTTTTTGTTTTTAATCAGTCTACCTCCATTTCATGTTTGGCTTTCCCTAAAAAGTTCTTCATTGCCTGTGTGGACATCTATGAGAACTCACTAGGCAGTTGGAGCTGTGTCCCTGGCCTCTGGGAAACTTTCATTGAATTGTCTGTTCCTTTTCTCTTTTTATTCAATATATTCTTTATTTACATTTCAAATGGTTTCCCCTTTCCTGGATCCTGCCTCCCCGAAAGTCCCATAAGCCCTCTTCCCTCCCCCTGTTCTCCAATCAACCCCTTCCCCCTTCCCTGTCCTGGTATTCCCCTACACTGTTACACTGAGCCTTTCCAGGACCAGGGGCCTCTCCTTCCTTCTTCTTGGGCATCATTTGATACGTGAATTGTTTCTTGGGTATTCTGAGCTTCTGGGCTAATATCTGCTTATCAGTGAGTGATTACCATGTAATCAACTTTTACAACCTAAGGTAATATGTAGCTGTAATGTTAAATGCCTCTGCCCAAGAGTAGTGTGTGTGTGTGTGTGTGTGTGTGTGTGTGTGTGTGTGTGTGT
>BDUI01007512.1:28009-38406 GCA_002335545.1 Apodemus speciosus
TCTGTGCCCAGTTCAGTCTTTTTTATCCCTTTGTGCTGGAGATGGAGCCGAGGGCCTTCTGTATGCTAGACAAGCGCTTGGATGCTCAGTTATATCCCGAGCCCAAGAGTGTCCTCTGGTTGGGTGCCCAAGGTTGAAATGGCCTGAGATGCAGAGATCTGTCACTCCTGAATATTGTGGAACGAACGGCATCTGTTCCAGCTGAGAAGTGCAGATAGAATGGAATCGTCCCCCTCGGAGGTTTTGGTCCAGCTCTTGGCTGAGTTGATGACGCTCTCAAGAGCAACGATGATTGGGAAGACGGCTCAGTTGATAAAGGTCTCGCCTTGAGGCAGGAGGGCCAGAGTTTCACCCCCAGGGCTTGTGAAAACCCCAGGCACAGTGTAATTCCAGGGCAGAGGGAGCAGAGACAGCAGGATCCTTGGCTCTAAAAAAAGTAGGAAAAAAGTTGAACCGCTCCAGAGCTAGTCCTCTGGCCTCCACATGTATGTGTATGTACAACTACACACACACACACACACACACACACGAGACAGAGAGACAGAGAGAGGAGGAGGCAGCAAAGGAACAAGAGAGAGCGATGGGGAACAAATATGAACAAAGTACAATGATATGTATGAAAATGTCATAATTAGACATTATTTTGTGTGCTAACTTAAAAGGTAAAGAAAAAATCTATTCTGCCTGAACACCTACCAGTTGTATTGTTTTATTCAACCTGTGTCCCAGAGATATGAACTGAATTGGCAAAAATTCTTTATGAAACTGCAYCAATTCCCCCTTTAAAAACACACTGTCTGAACAGTGATGTACCCCGAGCCTACTTTATAAGCACATCAACTTCATTCAACAAACCCTCTTGGGCTGGAGAGACATCTCGGTCAGTAAAAATGCTTGGCCTGCAAGTATGAAGATCTGAGTTTGATCTTTACTGGCCTATGCTTGTAATCTCAGAGCTAGAGACGCAGAGGCAGGGGGATGGATCCCTGGAGCTCACCGGCCAGCCAGCCTAGCTTACTAGGTGAGTTTCAGATGAGGGAGAGACACTGTTTCAAAAAAATAAAAAATAAAAACCAGAGACTGATCAGGGAGGATCCATGACTACTGGCCGCTCTATGCACAGGCACACAGGCACACAGGCGCACACACATCATCATGCATTGAACATATACACAGGATGTTGTGTGATAGATTTTTCCTAGAGAGATGCAACACATAACTACTAGTCACCCAAAAAAGGGAAGTCACGGAGGACCAAAGTAACAGCTCTACCAATGTCTAACTTGCTGAGCCAGTGGCTTTCTTTGGGTTAGAGATGGCTGAGGTGACTCACACGGCATAGGGGTGATTCAAGAACAGGTGCGGCACCCCCAAAGCCCACCCTGGTCTGCAGCCCAGGAGCTCTATGGGAAGCCAGCAGGAGGCCGACAATCCAAGAATTCTCTTCCCTGGGCGGGAGCTGGGAGCGTCTTCCAAGTTTGTGTTCTAGACCTGTGATGTCATTCTTGTTTACCTCCYGAGGCTGCGAACCTACCCCTCCCTCCTGGAGCGAGTGCTTCAGTTTGGAGGAGRCTACCAGTCAACACTCAGACTTACCCTTTGGCTTTCAACAGTTAATATTTGACTAGGAAACCATTCCCAGGACCAAAGCCTGAACACGGCCTTCTATAAACAATGTAACTTAAAACTTGATTCATTTAAGTGAGACAAGATTAGGGAAGTTTCCTGTATAAAAACTAATCAGTCCTATAACCACTAAGGGTCTTATGTCCTTCTGGAGGAGTTGAAATGTGACCCCTTCAAGGTATCCTGCCTCCCCTAAACCAGGAGAAACTAAAGCAAATCCCCAGAGGGCATGCATTAGCCAGATTGAAAAATCCATCAACATGATTTCCCAAGTCAGTAGTCAGTTTAAATATTTGGAAGTGGAACAGCCCTGAATGACGAAGAGGCCACTTGGAAGGGTGCGACTGGGGCTCTTTTAAAATATGCCAACACTTTCTGGTTTTTTCCTTTGGTTTTTTTGTTTGTTTGTTTGTTTGTTTGTTTGTTTGTTTTTTGAGACAGGGCCTCACTATGTAACACTGGCTCATCGAACAGTGTAGAACAGTATTGTAGAGAGAAACAGATAGAGAAATGTAATATATCTCAAAGGAGTAAAAGACAATGTTTACTCTGAAGCATCCTCGAGTGACCACGCCCCAGGAACGCAGATGTAGCTTTCTTCACCGTGGCCCCGTGTTTTACCCACCGATGTCCTGAGAAGGAAGTGTGGGAGGGCAGGGGGTGGGGGGTGGGGGGGGACACGGGCCAGCTGCCTTGGTGCCCACATTCTTCCTAGAGACAACAAAGAACTGAGTGCCCAGAGGAGTAAAAATGGACATTTATTGAAACAGATAAGCATTCGTTTGTTGATTTTTTTTTTTTTTTGAGTGAAAAAAATTAGCGTGCTGTCAGGAAGGGTGGTGCCCACAGAGCCAAGTGGTCTCTGAACGGGTCCTTACAGGCTCCCCGGACTGTTTGTTCCTTTGATCCCACCTCAAATGGTCCAGTTAAGAAAACTCTTCACAGTGGTGTCCAACTACCGAGGTTGTAGCTGATTCTGTAGCCAAGTTGATAACCAAGATCAGCCATCACAAGATGCATATGGGTTTGGATATGCCCGTGCCGCGCCCACGGCTCCCTTGTGGAGGTCAGGAGACAGCCTAGGAGAGCTCGTGCTCCTGCCCTGTGGGCTCTGGGGACAGAACTCAGTTTGTCAGGCACCTTTACCCACTGCCACACTCACTCTTCTCTTTCTCCTTCAGTCTGGAACATCCATGGAACGGTGGTGCTGCTGCTGCGCACACTCATTAGCCCAGTCCAGATAATCCCRGGCTTGCCCAGAGATCGGTTTCCGTGGCGATTCTAGAATTCTATCTCGTTGTCAAGATTAATGAGCACACTCTGGAAGGGCTGCAAAGCCCCTCCTCATTCTCCTCATGTAGGACTCTAGAGAGGGSCTGGAGGAAGCCAGCCGAGGCACTAGGAGACCTTGAGTTCTCTTCATCCCTGGTCTAGCACAGTGGCGAGAAGAAGCCCAGGCCCTGCCTAATCCCATGAGTCTTTGAGCAGCCCTGAACATCTCTGGCCTCAGGCCTGGCGAGAGAAGACATGCTAAGGGATAATCAGGGGTCCTTTCTGTGTTCTCTGGGGACTCGTCTGCTCTAAGCTCCTGCTCTGTCSCCRGTGAGCTTCTTCTGTGCCTGCACTTCCTCCTGGGACCAACCCTTGTGTCACTCTGTCCTGTCCTTGACCTCAGACATCTTGGAACCCACCTGGGCTCCTGTCCCCGAGTCACAGCACTCAGTATGTGATTCAAGCCTCTCTCTGAGTGCCTGACATCATCCTGGATACAGTGCAACACCACCCCTGTCCCTTGGCCTCACAGAGCTGTGTGTCCTCCTCCTCCTCCTCCTCCTCCTCCTCCTCTTCCTCCTCCTCCTTTTTCTCCTCCTCCTCTTTCTCCTCCCCCGCCTCTTCTCAGGGCATTTATAATACCCTACTGCCTCCTGGACTCAGCCTGTTTCTAGGGTACCTGTTCCCCTTCCTCTCCGATAGACTGGGTATGGAGTCCTCGCTTTCCTGGGCCCGATCCATCCCAGGTCATTTCCTGTCCCAGCATTCTCTAGCCTCTTTGATCTGTGGCGCCCCGATCTTTTGCTTCGTATGTGTCTGTACGGATGTAGGTGCAGATGTGTGCACCTCGTGGAGGCCCGTGTGCCAACATCAGCTGTCGTTCCTGAGGTTCTGTAGACTTTGGTTTTTCTGTGCATCTATCACTGGTCAAAAAACTTATCAAACAGGCTAGGCTGGCTGGCCACCCAGCCCAGAGATCAGCGTGTTTCTGCCTCTCCTGTGCTAGGATTACAAACTCACGCTGCCTCCCCTGGCTTTTTTTTTTTTTTTTTTTTTTTTCTCCCCTGCTTTTTTTTTTTTTTTTTTTTAAGTGGGTCAAGGCCTCATGCTCACAAGGTAAGATCCTTACTGACAGAGCTGTCCCCTCAGCGATGTCTCCTTACCAAGCCCGCCCTGTCCAGCCCAGACCTCTCAGCTCCTTCCCTTCTCCCAGAGGGTTCTCTGCTCACACAAACATCTTCAGGGACCCACTTAGGCCTAAGGTCGAACGTGTGCCCGGATCAAACTTTCCACACCTGTGATAGTTCTGAGTTCATTTCCTGCTTCCTCCTGCTTCCCAACACAAATCGCATCCCCACTAAACATACCCTTACCCACCTGTCCACTTTTATACTCCACCGATGTCCAGGAAAGCCACGTCCACTCCCACGCCTTCTCCTTCCAGGTACCTACACGTGACACACCAGCACCTGCATGCCCTGCAGAGCCAGGCCCACACCCGTATCTACAGCAAATTCCAACAGTTGCAAAACACAGTGTCTGATCCCTTTGCTTCCTGGGCCAAGGCAACACACATTCCTCACAAGATGTGTCCAGTAGCTATTAATCAGGATGTCCTAGTGTCCACGATGTCCCCGTTGTGGGAGCTAGACCCCTTTGGACGCTCTGTATCTCTAGTGGGGCTGAGTAAAACCCTCTGAGTATCAGGCAAACAAATGACCCTAGATCCATAGGTAGATCCTTGCATGCTCACACCACACAATCATACAGTGTCCCTGTGTGGTGTGTGGTGTGTGGTGTGTGGTGTGTGAGCATGCTCAGTGGGAGGTAGGTGGACAGGTGAATGTGTACATTCACCCGAGGGAGACATTGGGTGTTTAATGAATCATTCTCCACTCTATTCCTTTGATACGGCGTCTCTCATGGACCCTGGAGCTAGACGTAGTCAGTAAGCCCCCCTGAGGTCTCACCTCTGCCCTCATCAGCACTGCAGTTTCATGTACACATGACCAACTCCAGCTTTTTACATGGTGGGGATTTGAACTCAGATCCTAATGCTTTTGCCATGAACCATCTTTCCAGGCCCTGTCTTTGACTTTTTATTCTCATTGATTCCCACAAGACCTCTATGCTTGACTAAACCACCCAGAAGTCACTCTCTGCTCAACCTTGGATGCATATTCCTCTGCGTTGACAATTGTGGAAACATTTCTCCTGACATTGGCAGAGGAACCACAGAATCTTTCACACTTCGTGTTTAACCAACCCTCAAATTACAGCTTGGCAGAAAGAGCCAAGACAAATGCAAAACAAAACAAAGCGAAAACAAAACCCAGCCAAACAAAAAGAAGTAACGGAGAGCAACTGTGGATCCTGCTCTCTGGTGATATCAGGTACCCGAGAATACGTTCTCAGAGCAGAAATTCCCTACAGCTTTTATATCACCACATCATTTTAGGGCTGATAATCTCCCTTTATCAGCAGTGCTTCACCACAGACAGGAGTTTGGGTTTAATTTTTATTATGAAATACCGGTGACTGGCTCAGTGGGTGGCGTGCTTAGCTAGAATGCACAGAGCTCTGGGTTCCATCCTGGCTTTGTATAAACTGAGTCCCTTTTATGTAATCCCAGCAGTAGGCGGTGGGAGGAGGAACAGGAGCTCAGGTCGTTCTTGGTACATAAAAGGATGTTTGAGGACATCATGGATTACAGGAAACCTTGTTCAAAATAAATAAGTAAACAGCGCGTTTTTCAGGAGAGAGAGAGAGAGAGAGAGAGAGAGAGAGAGAGAGAGAGNGAGAGAGAGAGAGAGAGAGAGAGAGAGAGAGAGAGAGAGAGCACCGGTGTTAGGTCTAAAGGTATTAAGCTCACCAGGCAGAAAAGAAACCCTGAATTTTGTCCTCTCTGAGAGGGGACAGCACAGACTAGGGAAGACCCTTAATGCCCCGGGAGGCACTTGGTGCCCAGAAATGTCTTGGAGGCATAAATCCGCTGTTTTTCCTGCCTGGGGCAGCCGCGGAAACTCCAAGGAAATGCGCGCGCGTGCGCGCTCGCTCGCTCCAGCGGTCCCAGTTTTGCTTTCCTAACACACCCTTAAAAGTGTCTCAGGGTGGAGGTGGGGAAGAGTGCGGGGAGGGTGGATGGGGTGGAAGGGAGGGTGAGTGGGGGTGGGGTGCGAACTTGTACATGTTTATTATAACTTCATTCCCTTTAAAAGGAAAAGTATGCCCGGAATCCGGGAGGTGGCAACAGAGTCCGGGTAGTGAGGACGTGACCGACCCACTCAAGTCCGGAGTCTCTAGTGTCAGTCTCTAGTGTTCCCAGGGTTGACACTAGCATAGGCATCCCCGGTGCCCCTCGAGGCTGCCCCCTGCGCTCCTCATCCCAGCTGCAGGCTGGGTGGAGCCGCCCTCGCGGTTTGGGCGTGTTCCTCCCTCTGCCGGGACCTTGAGTCCTCTTTCAGGGACCCAGCGAGTGGACTGCTGACCGGTGCTAGGCGCGCGGCCACCATGACGGGAAGGTAACGGATGTCTGAAGTTACGGGTGGAGGGTGACATGGTCCCGGACAGATGCGGGACAGCGGATCCGAGCGGGAAATCCCGCGGGCCCCCTTGCTCTCAGGCTGCAACCCCTCTGGGATGAGAGGGTCCGGCGGGGGGGGGGGGACCCATTCTCTTCCTCGAGGGCGTGTGTGGGCTTGGCAGGTGTCATTCTACTGCCAGTGATCGCCCTCGGGGCGACCCAGACCAGGGACTTGTCTGAGGTCACCAGCCACTTGAAGATGAAAAGCCTTAAAATGTAGCTGGAGGGCACTGGACTTGCCTGGCGACCCGGTGTGATTCTGGGTAATAGTCAGTCTAGAGCCTTCTATTGCTGTCTCTGGGGTAAAGGATGTTTAGCTACCTGTGGGGAACTGTCTCTAAACCCTAAATGTAGAGGTTGCGTTAGGGGCAGAGGATATCCCTTCAGCCTGACCGGGAGGGATCTCAGGTCTCTTTGTACAGGTTTAAGACAATCCAGGTTGCAGAAGTGGGTCAGAAGTCCCCAAGAGTCCAGCCAGTTTTGGCCTCTGCCGTTACTTCTGGAACATGACTGGGTACACGTGTGTGGCTCAAAGCTGGGCTGTGGTCCTGGGGCTCACGACCCTCTTTCTAGCCAAGAGCTGCCAGAGAAGCCTTCTCTGCGCTGTGCCTCGCTACACTGGCGCTCCTCGGGAGGAGCCCCGTCTCTTTCGCAATCTTCTTTGGGAAAGGGTCCCAGGTCCTGGGATTCAGGGCAACACCCAGCGGTTGCGGGGTAGTGGTTTGAAGATCCCTTGAGGCACATAACGGTAGGTATTCCGCCTCAGGGACACGCTGCTACTGAGCACTACTGAAGGTGTGGCCGGGAGTCCTTGGGTAGCCCTGGATTCAGAAACACTGTGTACCCTGTGACGGTGTGAGACCCGCCCTTCCCTCCTGCTTTCCAGAGCTTCCTGCCCAGCCACAGCTCCGGTGCTCCCTCAGTGGGAAGACTGTTCGCATGGTCTGCTACTTTGTACAGTGTAATGCAAGGACCTCTGCCACCCCGGGAAGGTGGTGAGGGTCTTCCCACAGACTTCTGTGGTCCCTCTATCTGTCCCCTTGCCTCCCCGCCCCAAAGCCCCTGGCAGAAATCCTCACCAACGACTTGACTCCCTACCCTCAGCCCTCAGCTCTGAAAGAAAAACAGCCACAGAGCCAGGCACCCAACTACGCCTTAAGCTGAAAGTGGGGTCTGGAGTAGAGACATGAGGCACCTGTTAAACTTAGGTGCCTCGGCCTTTCCTGGACTGGTCCGGCATGGGCATCCAGCAGGGAGAACATTCAGGAAGGTTTTTGGTGGTGGGAGAGGAGATCAGGAGATCTGCTGGCCATGGGGGTCACACAGGGACAAGGAGCTCTTTTCCATTCTGGGTACAATTGCTCATCCCAGAGGACAGAGAACCTTCTAGACCCATGTCTAGCAGCACAGGAGATGGCCACAGTGCCCTTCCTCAGAGACGCCATCTTTGAAGATTTTGGTGAACTCTCTTCAGTTCTTATCTTCAAGCATTTTCTTGCTCATATGTTTTTAAGTACCAGTGAGATGACACTATCCACCACAGGTTCGAGGCTTGGCTTCCCTTCCTTGCGCGCACACACAGATCCTAAGTAGACTGGTCTAGGAGGAAGAGCTGACTCAGACTTTGGAGCGGGTGAGTCTCTTCTTGTCCTAGGAATCCCACAGGGGATTCATGTCATATACTCTGTACCCACTGCCTCGGTGAGGCAAAGCAGGTCTTCATGCCCGGGTCCTGGGCTTCCTGTCAGTCCTTCATGCTGCTGGGAGCCAGACTGTACCTCAGACACACCTTCTCTGCCCATACCCTTGGGACCCTACTTGTCGCCACTCCCACGGATCTTGGTAGAGGGAAAGGCTGCGTGGAGCTGCCAGAGAATACCATCCCTTGTAAATGCACCCGTTGGCACTGTGCAGAGAAAGGGCTGCGCGGAGACCGGGAAGACAAACAGGAAGGCAGCAGCCAGGGAGACAGGAGAAGATGTTGTTCCGAGGCAGGGTCAGGGCCTCCTGGAGGTGGAGCGGACAGGACCTACCAGCGATCTCTCCAGCCACCTCAGCGCCTCATCTTAGTACGCTGCTGCCGCCTCGGGTCACTCTGGGATACCTCACTCCCACTGGTCTCACCCCTTTGTACTGTCTCGCTCAGCTCAGACCCAAAGGAGATTGGGATCATGTTCTAGCCTGTCACAACAACAAGCCGCCTGGTTCTGGCCGGCTCTGGGCTAGCGCTGTGGCTGTGGCTGTGACCTTTCCGTTGRCAGCATGTGCTCTGCCGACATAACTGCACACACCCAGGACCAACGTACTTGTCTCACCAGCACTGTTTGAGCATCGCTGTCCTTTGTTGCTCCAGGTTTAAAAAAAAAAAAAAAAAATCTCTCCAGAGACCCAGGGCCACACCATTTGCCACCGCCATACCCCCAGGAGCTTCAGCTCAGCACAGATCACCACATTTACCTCAGAGTGACCACACAGACCCGTCCGTCTGCTTCTCCCTTCTCTTGGGTTCTCTTGGGTTGCTTTAACATTTACTGAACCTGACTTACACGCCCATCTAAATCATGCAGACTGACAGAGACTTTCCCACTGCCCCAGCATTGAGCTCAGAAAAGCCACTGAAACCTTTGACAGTTCTGACTGAATGAACTCTCTGATGGACAGTTTTCCTGAACTGCTAATCTTCTCATCAAATACCAACTCTCTTCTGCTGCGCACTCCTCTCCAAAATGTCTGTTCTTCCTTTGTCTCTTCCAACCAGTGACTAATTTCCCTCCTATTGCCTCAGGTTATTCGGTCTTTTGTCTCAGAGATGGGTGGGAGATGCCGTTATTCAGTTTCTTGGCTTCTGTGGCATCCAGATTAAGCTCACCCACCCGTATGTCCCACAGCCTCCCGAGTCATGCTGATTTAAAAGACTTCCCCACTTCACTTCATGCAGTTGAAACACAAGAGTATTCCCTGGCCTTCGCAGTTTCCTGTACTGAGCCCTATTCATGCCCCCATCTGCGAGCCAAACCATAGATTTTCCTCTCTATTAAAGCTTAAACAAGGGTGTCTTTCTGTAGCCCCTCTCCTGTTCTTGTCCTCCTCACTCTCTGATTCTTCCCAAGGTTCCAAGCGTTTGGAGCCTGGGAAGAGATCTCTAGCACAGATATAATTTACACTCTTTTTGCCTTGCGTTCCACAAGTTGTAAGAAAGATTGGCCGGCACCTTAATCTTATCCTTCCCTTCCCACGTTCCCCATCAGAGGCGCCCGCAGAGGGGGTCTGTATGCCTTTTCCCCACTGCAATTCCTCCCTTACATGGGGCAAGTTTGTTTTTGCTGGGAGATCACGTGCCTCAGTCACATACTTTCCATCCACGAGAAAGGCTGTGTAGCAGCTAGCACAGTCTGTCACAACTGTCCTACACAGGACTTGCAGGGTTCAAGGTTCATCTTCGAATGCACCTGCTGCTTGGGGGGGGGTGCGCCCCATGCTTGCATGCTTGGTTCCATTTATGAAGGATACCCGCCACCCCATACCACGCAGAGGAAGGTGGCTACCTTGGGTCCCCCCCCCCCCCAAGCATGTTCTGCTTTTGGATGCTTTGGCTTTGGTTGTATGTTTTACCGTCCACTGCAAGGAGCACATGACTGCCATTACAGGGAAGAGGTAGACTGTCTCAAGGTTGACCGCCTAGAAGGGCTTGCTTCTCCGGTGTTCTACCCTCGCACTGATAGTGCTCAGTTGCATGCCTGTTCACACTGTCTGATCTTACCAGAACACACCACACACACACACACACACACACACACACACACACACACACCACACACACACTACACATACACACACACAGACACACCACACACAGACACACCACACACACACACACACACACACACCACACACACTACACATACACACACACATA
>BDUI01007512.1:47264-60750 GCA_002335545.1 Apodemus speciosus
ACACACACACACACACAGAGAGAGAGAGAGAGAGATAAACACACACACAGAGAGAGAGAGAGAGAGAGAGAGATAAACACACACACACACACACACACACACACACTGCACCCATGCATACACACAGATACTCCCACAGACACACACACACATACACACACATACACACATATACACCCACAGATACATTCAGAGACACAAACACAGACACACACAGACATCTCTCTCTCTCTCTCTCTCTCTCTCTCTCTCTCACTCACACACACACACACACACACAGAGACACAGACACACACACACACCATACACACACACACACAGACAGACATGCACGCATGCACACACACACTCCTCTGTAGGAAAAGATCTCAGCAGAGGGCACAGCATATGTAAAGGTATCGAAGCGAGAGGACGCGGGGCGTCTGGGGCGTCTGTGGAGAGGCTGGTGTGGTAGAAGCCGGAGCGAGCAGGAGAGTGGCGGGAAATCGAGATCCTCTCTCCATCTTTCTACCTTACCAGCTGCCCTTAGGGGCCTTGAGCTTCTTTTCTGTAAGAGATTGGGGCAGCCAGGTTTGGAGCAGAGGAGTCACAGCTTTGTCCAGCGTGTGAAAAGGACCCCTGTGACTCAAGGCTTGCAGCACGAGTCTGTAACACCAGATCGTGGGAGGCTGCGTAGTGAGTGTAATCCCCAGAACTAATGCCAATAAGCAGCGCTTGGTGGTTTGTGCTGGGAAAGCAGAGGCGGGTGGATCCCCGAGGCTCACCTGCCAGTCAGCTTCAGGCTGGTGAGAGACCCTGTCTCAAAAAGGGGGATACACCCGCATACACACAGACACAGACTTATATATAGTAAACATATCAGTGTACATAGCTATAGTGCTTTATTAAAAACGATGATAACAAGTACATAAGACATCCGACTTTGCGGCATTTGTTAGGTTTTCGCATTTGTGCAGCAGAGATTATTTTTGTCTGTGTGGTGACATCAGTCTGGCAGTTAGATTTACACCACAGCGCCTGGCAGACCCAGAGGCAAGGCCTCTGTTGCCTCCCCCAGAGCTGGTTAAACACTGGCGGTCACTCTGCTGGGCTGCAATGGGGCGGGGGGGGGGGGGGNCAAGAGGCCTGTGCTCTCCTGAGAGCTGTCGGCATCATTGATTGACTGATGCAGATATGTCATCAGATGAGGAGCTCCTGTCACAGTCCAGGCTCCCGAAATGCTGGCTGGAGAGGCGTCAGAGGGTTGGGCAGGGCTCTGCGAGGGCTTTTAGACCACAACCGAACCTAGCACAGTAGGGCTTGGGAGATTTTGCTGCCGGGGGAAGCTTGAGCCTCTGCCTCCGCTCCAGCTCACGGTGGAGACCCGCATGTGGCTTTAGGGGAAGGAAGTTATCAAAGACGACTGAACTTCCAGTTCCATCTTCCCGTGCTGAGATCACAGATATCACTACTGTACCCCATCGACAGAATTATGTGAACCAAACCAAGACCTTTGTGCCTTAGGCAAGTACTCGACAAAACGAGCCCCAGCCCCAGCTCCAGATTTTTCTTAAGAAAGCAAATTGTTAAGGGAGAGAAAGGCAGGGCAAGCTTTGGTCATACTTGGGGACAACACAGGACAGTGGCTGACTGAAGCACTGCTGTGCTTTTCTTTGTCCCCCCCTCCCCAATTCCCCAGGCCCTCCCTGGGGAATTCGTTCTTCAGTCTTCTCTCTTTGGACCTTTTGTAGTCTCTGGAGGAACTGAGCTCTGGAGGTCAGACATGGAGGACAAAGTAGCACATATAACCCAAGATCTGACCCATCCTCCCCCGGCCCCGGCCCCGGCCCCGGCCCCCACCTCAGCTTGGCCTGTGGTCAGGACCCACAGGTCGCCCTCTCCCTCAGCAGACAGCAGAATCCCTAAGAGCTAGCCTCRGACCATCGGTATCTCTGTGAAACCCCTACTTTGCACTTTGCTAGACCACATGGGCTAGACCCCTGTTCCAGCTAGCTTTGGAAGCTTCCCTTCCCAAGCCCCCAGACCCCTGCTGTTTATTAGGGGGCAAAAGCTTGTAGAGACGCTGAATGACTCCTGTGTCTTTTTTTCCTGTGGCCCCCATTTGCAGTTTGAGGGCCGGAAGTACTGCGAACATGACTTCCAAATGCTGTTTGCCCCATGCTGCGGATTCTGTGGTAAGAGCTGGTGACAGCGCTTAGCAAGCGGGAAGGGGACGAGTGGGGCAACAGATAGCACTGGCATTACTTAGCCTGGGGACTTTCCCTGTCTTCCTGAGCATTGACTTCAGACCCCTAAAAGAGGGGTGCTTGGGGAAGGCTGAACTGGGAGGAACACTGGGTGCATAGGACTTGGGGGCTGAAGGGTGGGGGGGGGTGAGCCCTGACAGATGAGGTCTCTCCCTTTCCAGGTGAGTTTGTCATCGGCCGTGTGATCAAGGCCATGAACGCCAACTGGCATCCGGGCTGCTTCCGCTGTGAGCTGTGTGACGTGGAGCTGGCCGACCTGGGCTTTGTGAAGAACGCAGGCAGGTGAGCCAGCGGCAGTCGTGGGCAAAGAGGAGGGTCTCTTGTCCCCACTCTAAGTGCTGTGGTCCTGCCCAGCAGGCTCTGCGGCATGCCCTACTGATCTGGCTGTGGGCCTTGCCCTACCCCGGCTAGATGAGAACACAGCCCCCAGGGTATGGATGAGGATGGAGGCAGGAGAATAAGGACAGACAGAGCTCCCTCTGGGCAAAGGATGGTCCTTTGGGGACAGCAGGCTTGAAGGGCCTTGAGTGGCAGTGGATGGATGAGGAGTTTTAAGGTGGCAAATTCTGGTTACCCCTGACACCCCACCCACCGCGACCTCCCCAGGCTGGCCCCATCTGTCTGCCTTCCTCCCTGCGTTCACACGGCTGGACCAGGTCGCCCAATTTACGCCAAATTCCGGACTGTAAGCCTCACTGGTACTCTGCCAGTTGCTCTTCCAGGAGGCCTTACTCTTTCTTCTCACCCTACCTCCCTCACCGTGGGCTCTACGCCTTCCCAGCAGCCATGAGCTTGTCTCCCGCCTGCTTGGGAAAGCTTTGGGGGAGCACCCAACAATGCCTTTGTGCCCCAAAGCCCTCCCCTCCCCAGCACAGCTTCTCTCGACTCAGGCCAAGCCTGGGTATCACCAGGTCCTCCCCATGACCCCTGAGTGCTCTCACAGCCAGGCCTTCACGTCCACTCTCAGTGAGATTTCTGTGTTGTGCTGGTCTCCCTCAGCCTCTCCCTCCCCCCCAGAGATGTTCTCTGGGCCCCGTGTCCATGTTTGCCTTTGAAGATGAGGTCTTGGGCCTCTCAGTGGTACATCTGGACAATCCAGGAGTCCCCTCCAGATCTCTCCTTCACTCAATTCTCCTACTGGTGTGGCATCTCCATTTGATATTCGAATGCAACAGGTCCCAAATAGGGCTGCAAATTTCTTCTCCTCTGACCCAAGTCTGCTTCTGCATCCCCTGTGCCAGTAAAGGCAGTGCTGACTTCCAGAGACCCTCCAGTTTCCCACGAGACTGTCCTTCCTGTCTGGTTCTTTGTCCCCTCTGTCCCTCCTGTCACAGCCTGCGGTGATCTTGCCCCTTTGCTATTCCATTGAAGAGGCACATGGCCTTGTGATGGTCCTGGCTGGCACCATCTTGTATCCAGCAGGTTGTCTTGGTGAGGGGCCATGGCGTGGACAGCCCAGCACTGGGTAAGATCAGAGCTGAGCATCAGGGTCAGCTTAGGGTTTCCCTCGTGACAGACAGGGTACAGTGTGAGAGCCCCCGTAACCTAGAATGGCACTCAGAACTCCATGATGCATAGCTCCAGGTCTGCCTGGGCAGACATGCCACAAGGTCACCAGAACCACAACAAGGGAGGTGTTTCCCTACTTGGTCGTTCTTGGGTGGAAGGGATGAGAACTTCAGGGGAGGGATATCAGGTTGAACCAGCATGATAATATCCTTCTTCGTAAGACTCAGTTACGTTTGAGAGTTATTACAAACAAGTACAAAAAAGGACACATTAGAGAGTGGTCACCACACACTGACAAGTTCAACAGCTCAGAGCCAGGCAGCCAGGGTGGCAGAGGCCTCTTGGGAGGGAGTGGGGCTCAGAACATCCCTTCTGGGAGGAGCTGGAGACAAGTTCACACATCTGCCCGCAGTGGACTCTAATGGCTGTCATTAGTAGGTCACATTCTACTGAGAAGTTCAGGACACTGCCAGGTTTGAGACAGGTGTGGGGACATGGCGTGCTGACTTCCAGAGACCCTCCAGCTTCTCAACTGTCTTTCCTTCCTGTCCGGGTCTCTGCCCCGCTCTGTCAACAGGAGGGGTGGAGGCCAGAACTATATTTGCTGGGTTCACAAGCAACCACTCTGAACTATACTCACGTAGTATAGTATCATTAGAGTCCGTGTCGCCGAAACTCAGACAGAGATCACGGGGCAGAGGCACCTTAAGCAACATTCAATATACCACACACTTCAAAGGAAATATTAAACATCCATCCGGCTCCATTGACATTGGTGCTGCCTCGTCTCCTGGGCCTTGGGCAGCTTGCTTTCTGGGTTACTCTGTAGGGCTTTGTTCTGTGGGCATCTGTAGTATGAAAGAAGCTAGAGGTTTAGTAGAGAAGAAAGATTCCCATTGTTCCAGTAATGCCCCCGTGGCTCTCTTCCCTATTTAGCACCAGTGAAGTCACTGAGTGTCTGCGAGCTGTACAGAAGCCAGGCCAAGCCAGTCGTGTGGAGGGGTGGGCAGGGCGTCCCTGCAGCTAGTCCTCCCTCTGGATGGAGTTACTCAGACTGGATGCCTTTGCAGTTGAGGCCTTGGAGCGGGGCAGGAACTCCTGATGTTTCCATCTGCTTGCTCAGGAATAGCGAAGGATGATAGACATCGTTAGCTGGCTCTGACAGCATGTGCCCCAGTTGATAGCGGGTCTTCCTGCAACAGTCTACAGCTGGCCTGGTGACAGGACCTCCCCACCCCCCATCCCCCGAGGCTCACAGCGCAGTCTCACAGCTCTGATCGGGCACTCAGGGAGCTCTCGTTGGTTTTCCCTTCGAAGCTGGGAGGTGGACCTGTGAGCCTTTTGCTGCAGAGCAAGTTGCACAAGGCGTGGCGGAACTTCTCAGCCACAAAGAAGTACATGACAGGATCCAGGGCCCCGTTGAGGCTGGTGAGGCAGGAGGTGATCCGGTTGCCCAGGGCCAGGGCACGCTGAGCAGCGCACGAAGTCCCACCGCCACGGTAGTGAAGCACGTAGACTGAGCGGTGGATGTGGTAGGGCACAAAACAGATGAGGAAGATGGCCAGGACCATAGCGATCATGCGGACGGCTTTGTTCTTGAGGTGCTTCTCTATACGGGGGCCCTGGCGCAGGCTGCGGATGATCAGCAGGTAGCACGTGACCGTGGTGATGAACGGGAAGGTAAAGGCCACAGCCAGGGATGCCAGGGCATGATGGGAGGCCTTCTCCCGGTACAGCTGCAGGCAGACGACCGTGTGGTTGGTCTGCACGGTCTGTGGGCTGACGAGCAGCGGGGCCATGGCCACCGCCACCACGATCCACAGGAAGGCGCAGGCCAGGTGGGCATAGAGAGGTCTTCGGAGCTTGAGGGACTTGACGGGGTGCACGATGGCCAGGAAGCGGTCAGCGCTGATGCAGGTGAGGAAGTAGATGCTGGCGTACATATTCAGGTAGAAGAGGAAGCCAGTGAGTCGGCACGGGATTTCCCCAAATGGCCAGTGATTCCCAGAGAAGTGATAAACCAACCGGGTAGGTAGGACCAGCACGCAGGACAAGTCGGCCACAGCCAGGTGCATCAGGAACACATTGGCAGGAGTGCCTGACTTGTGGTCCCATATGAAAAGCCACAGGGCCAGAGCATTGCCCACAAAAGCTAGGATGAAGTCCAGGAGGTAGAAGCAGGCGAAGAGCATGTTCTCCAGGGGGGTCTCTTGTCCGCATCCCTCAGAGTAAGCCAGGGAGGAGTTGTCAGTCACACTCGGCAGGGCTGCCTCCAGACCGCTCATCTTGTGGCTGAAAGCAGAGCAGAGGGAATGCAGAAACAGTTTGCAGGGTCCCAGGATGCACCCCCAAAGTCAGAGGCAGGACCTCTGATGCCCTCAGAGTCTCCCAGCACTAACTTGGGAGGAACATAGCTGTTCCAAGTTTGGCATAACTGATAAACGACCCAGGGAAAACTCCCGCGTCTGGTGGGTTTTCTGTGTCTATTGGAGTTGGCTGAGCCTTGGAAGCGCTTTGGACTTCAGTCGCAGGTCAACTCCAACTGAGGCTTGATTTCCCCCTTCAGTGAGGAGGGCCTTGGGGAAGTTGCTGTCACACTCAGAGCCTGGAAGCTACCTTTCTGCCCTGTGCCTCATTACTCCCTCAGCCCTAGAGGGTGGAGTCGGCGCTGGAGGGAAAGGGAAGCAAGTCTGATTGTCTGGGCTTGTGAGGGCAGAGCGCACCCTTATTTTCTTTTCCAATCCCCAGGCAGAGGTAGCACTGTGGGGGTCCCTTTTAGGGGAGTTAAGTGGGAGCTGCTGCTAAGAGCCTCACGCTCCGCACCCACCAGCCGTTTAGTGCTGGCTTGCTCGGTAAGCCTGCTCCCTCGGAGTCCCAGAGCCTCCCCCACCTGCTAGCCTGGTCTGCAATGAGCAATGGATCACTGGACTTGCCAGCAAGGCTCTATCACAGCTATCCTGCGCATGCCTCCTGCCACAGCTCCCAAGAGAGCCCCAGGGTCTTTGGAGTTTTCCACACGTAGCTGCTCAACGCCATTGTGACCAGCTTTTCTGGGTGAGAGTTGGGTTTGCGAAACCTTTGCCAGGGCCTCAGACCAGCAGGGAGTCCCTTCCAGCCTAGATGTTCCTTAGCTCAAGCTGGGGTGTGAGAGTCCTGCCTCTTTGGGGGCACAGCCTCACCTCTTGGGGGGGGGGGAGCACTGTGGCCAGAGTGTGGAGTCACACAACATGCACTGGAAATTGTCTGTTGTCCTTTGTGGGGCATTTCCACTTTGGGGGCTCAGAGTAAAGTGAAAATGCATAACCCCCTGCTCAAAAAGTAAAGAGCTGGGGCTGGGGGTGTGTCTTAGGTGTAGAGTGCTCGCCCAGTGTACATGAGGCCCTGGGTTTGATCCCCGGCACATAAAAACTAGTTGTGATGGCAAGTACCTGTAATCCCAACCCTCAAAAGCAGGAGGGTCAGGAGGTCAAGGTCATTCTCCATTAGAAAGAGAGTTCAAGGCTAACCTGGTCTACATGAAGCCATGGCTTAAAAAATGTAACAATAGTTCTAAAAAGTAAAAACCTCAGGATTGTGGAAATGGTTAAACAGCTCAGAACCCCGTGTGACCGCCCGGCGGAGCCTCAACTCTGCTACCTGCACTCAGTCTCCTGAGGCTCTCTGCCCCTCGCTGCCCTCCCCTGCGCCTTACCTCTTGCAGATGACCCACGAAGGAAAGCACAGGAGACTGGGGGAAGCGGGGAAGCTGTGAGCCGGCCGCGGTGGTGCTCCGGGTGGTGCTCTGGGTGGTGCTCCAGGTGGTGCTCCAGATGATCCTCCGGGTGGTGCTCCAGGTGCTGCTCCTGGTGGTCTCCTTGTAGCCCTGGGAGGAAGGCTTGACTATTTAAGGAGAGCAGGAGAGCCCATGGCTCCTCGGAACCTGAAAAGCTGCTTCATTCCTGAGGGGTCCTTTGTGGGGTAGGCTGCTCCTCTCCTCCAGCTGGGTCTGCTTCCACGGAGCACACACTGAATATTCCAGTGTGTCCTCAGATTGTGCACCCCCCCATCCCCCAACCAGGCCACTGAGCATCACAGAGGCCAAGTGTGTGACTGTCCTGGGAGCCTGGGAGTTGGGTAAGGACTGGGTCGGGCGGGGGGTCTTGGGTGAGAGTTGACAGACACAACAGGACATTTCAGAAGGGGATGATTTTCTACTAGTGGGGGGATAGGGAGGGGTCAGCTACTATGGCAACGGGCCAGGATCCCAAGCTTACTGGTCTGGGGTTGGGGGTGGGGGGTGGGGGGGTGTTGTTATGCATGCCAGGGTTGAAGCTGAGGAGTCTAGATGAGAGGGGATTCTTTCAGACACTTGCTGCAGGCTCCTTGTGTCCCGTCCTGTATAATTAGGCCCCGTTCGGGTGTATGGGATAAATCATGGCCTTTATGTAGAGCCCTGCACAGCTGCAGGCGCCTGATAATGGGGGTGCTGTCTGTGCCGTGGGGATGCCGCTCAGCCCAGCAGGCCTGGCTCTTGCCCGGGAGGGCCTCTCAGCAGAGGCTGGCCCGCACGAAGGCCTCAGTGGTTCC
Source organism: Apodemus speciosus (assembly GCA_002335545.1). Classification (NCBI taxonomy): domain Eukaryota; kingdom Metazoa; phylum Chordata; class Mammalia; order Rodentia; family Muridae; genus Apodemus; species Apodemus speciosus. The sequence goes on from BDUI01007512.1 coordinate 55,586, forward strand.
CCGACCAAGGCTTGCTCCTGCTGGGGTGACTCCGAGCGGCGGGGATGTGTTGGGTGTTGCCCGTGACTCATCGAAGTTCATCACGGCTGATATCACTAATAGAGCAGCCATACAAGGCAGCCAGACCAGCAGTGTTAGTTTCCAAAGACTTAAACTTTTCAGTTAAATTTTTTGAAGTCACGGTTGGGGCTATAGATCAGTCGTCACAGGGCTTGTTCCGTTTGGTCGCAAAGCCCTGGGCTCCGTCCTCAAGGCCGACTAAACTGTGTGGGGCTCATACCTTTGCTCGCTGCACTTGGGAAGTAGAGGCAGGAAGATGAGAGGTTCAAGGTCATCTTCGACCACATAGTGAGTATAAAGAAGCCGGCTTGAGTTACATGAGATCCCGTCCCCAAAACGTAATACGAAACGTTTACAATTACGTGTGGTTAACATCTGGAGAGGACATAGCATTGTGCAGCTGGGAATTTCACTGCATTCGACAGTTGAAGAAGCCAAAGATAAGAGAAGTGAGGTCACTCCTCCCTTCCCCTCCCCCACCGCAACCCCCCAGGCAAACTCTAGCAAGTGACAAAGCCTGGCTCTAAACCCCAGCACATGCCACTGCAGATACCAGGCTGTGTGTATCTGTTCTGTTCTGTTTGCCTGCTGCATTTTGACAGGAGAATTCTTACACTCGACTTTACCTTTTTCTTTGTGTGTGTGTGTGTGTGTGTGCATGTGTGTGTGCATGTGTGTAGCGTACACATGTGTACGTAAACCAGGAAATCCAGATGGGTGTCTAGGTGGTGAGGAAGCTCATAAAGACATCTTATTTCCTAATTCATTTCGTAAAGACATCTTAGAGGGAAGTAAGGAGCTGTCTAAGGAGCTGGGTGTGCTCGTGTAACTTGCGTGTAACTCGAGTGTTTTCCACGGAAGCAAGAAGGTCGGCGTTTGAATCCCAAAACTCAAGTGAAAAAACTTGGTGCGGTAGCAACATAAACATCTGTTTATGTTCTCAGCACCGGGAGGTGGAGATGGGCAGGTCCTCGGGGCTCCCGGCCAGCTAGCCTAGCCAAAGCAGCAAGTTCCAGGCCCGGGGGACACGCTGTTGATGAAAACAAGGGGTGAGGCTGGAGAAGGCTCAGTGGTTAAGAACACTTGCTGCTCTTTGAGAGGACCTGGGCTTTGTGCCCGTATTTGGGGTTTCCAACTGCTTATAGTCAGGCCCCCAGGGCTCTGACACCTTCTGTCTTCCACGGGCATGTGTACACATGACACATACTCACAAACATACGTGCATAAAAAATATGTAGGCTGGAGAGATGGCTCAGTGGTTAAGAGCACTTGCTGCTCTTGCAGTGGGCCAGGTGCTGGCTCACACCGCCAAACCTGAGACTGACCAGAGCACTCTTGGGCTCACATACCTTTTTTTTTTTTTTTTTTTTTTTTTTTTTTCCTTTTTTTTTTTTTTTTTTTTTTTTTTTTTTTTTTTTTTTTTTTTTCATTTTCCTGGTGCTTAGAATTGATTTGAGAGCCTTGTGCATACTAGGCCTTGAGTTACATTGTCAGTTTACCGTAGGCTTTCTGTTTCTGTGGGAGCTTCAAGGACATCGATAATTTTACAATTCTGCAGCAGAATTTTAGGGAGCTGAGCTGTGTATGTACTTTACATTTTCTCTCTCTCTCTCTCTCTCTCTCTCTCTCTCTCTSTGTGTGTGTGTGTGTTCATATGCTTATGCAGTGTGTGTGGAGGTCTGAGGTCAACCTCAGATGTTGTTTTTAAATACCATCCACCACCACCCCCTTTTTGTTGATTTTTTTGAGACAGGGTCTTTCACCAGCCCATAGTGAACCCCAGGCATCCGTCTGTCTCCTTCCCCCAGCATCAAGGTTATACACGTATATCACCTTGCCCAGCTTTTAAAGACAGCTTACTATGATTACTTATCGATGTGGGCATATGCATATCGATGTGGGCATATGCATGCCACGGCATGCGATTGAAATCAGAGGACAATAAGAGTTTGTTTTCTCCTCTCACCATGTGGGTTCTCGGGATGGGACTCGGGGGGTTAGACCCTATGTCAAGCACTTTTGCCTGCTGAGCCGCCTGAATGGCCCATGTACACTTTTTTTTTTTTTTTTTTTTTTTTTTTTTTTTTTTTTTTTTAAGTTTGGATTCTGGGAATTGAACTCAGGATTTTATGTTTACAAAACCCAAGTCATTTATTAACTGAACTATCTGTCTGGCGCCTGGATTTTGACACAGGGTCTCCCTGTTTAGACGAGGCTGGCTCAAACTCGTGATCCTCCTGCCTTAGCCCCCTGAACCATGGCGCAAGAGTCACCATATCTTGTATGGCTTTGCAACATAATTCTTTGGTATCGGTTGAATGCGGTATTAATTTCAAGGAGAAGCTGCAAACTTTAGAATGGAGTCCTGGCAAATAAGGCCGTGACCGTGATGGAGACACAGGCAGAGAGAACTGGCTGTAGCAGGTGACTGGCCAAGGCACCTGTGTCCTTGGCTGCTGTGTACATGTCTTGGGTGAGGTCAGAGCACAGAGGCCTGGGTGAAGACAGGATCACAGAAATGAAGGTTGTAACCACAGGTCACATCTGCTGCCTGTTAGGAGGACTTGGGCTCAGACACTGGCCCTGTTGTCACAAAGAGATGATGCCTGCTGCCTCTCTTCTTCATTCACATATTCAAGTCATTGACCCTGAGCGTACTGGCTAGTTTTTGTGTCAACTTGACACAGGCTGGAGGTATCACAGAGAATGGAGTTTCAGGTGAGGACACGCCTCCATAAGATCCAACTGTAAGACATTTTCTCTATTAGTGATCAAGGGGGAGGGCCCCTTGTGGGTGGTGCCATCCCTGGGCTGGTAGTCCTGGGTTCTATAAGAGAGCAAGCTGAGCAAGCCAGAGCAAGCCAGTAAGGAACATCCCTCCATGGCCTCTGCATCAGCTCCTCCTTCCTGACCTGCTTGAGTTCCAGTCCTGACTTCCTTGGGTGATGAACAGCAGGGTGGAAGTGTAAGCTGAATAAATCCTTCCCTCCCCAACTTGCTTCTTGGTCATGATGTTTGTGCAGGGATAGAAACCCTGAGACATTGAGCTACTTCTCAATGACAAGTACCCATGGTTTGGTGGAGGTACAGTCAGCACGTTAGCAAGTAGCAGCAGAAAGCTTGCTTGGGCCTCTAGCACTGGGCTAAGCTAGGAAGATAAGACCGAGGCAAGAAAAGAGTCATGCTCTGCCACATAATTCCCAACAGCACAGAGGGAGCAGGGGCTCCACTTGGCTAGAGGGTTCTTGAGTGGCAGTGGGTCTCTGCGACAAGCCTGTGAAATGGGCTAATGGTGTGGGCTGGGGAGATGCCTCAGTTATTCTCTGAAAGCATACAAACTTGAGGTTGATCCCTCGCACCCCTGTAAAGCCTAGCATGGTGGCGTGTGCCTATAACCCGAGTTCTGGGGAGGTAGAGACAGGCAGGTCCCCAAGAGCTCACTGGCTAACTTAACCAAGATGGTGGGTGAGTTCCACATTCAGTGAGAAGCCCCGAGTCAAAAAGTAAGATAGGGAACGATTGAACTTTGACCTGAGATTGACCTCTGGCCTTAAGACATGTGCACACACCTGCACACACATCTACATGCACAATCCACACAAATATGTATACACAACACACACCTCCATGCACAGTGAAAGGGCTAGTGGTCAGTTGGCTGTGGAGACTTGCCAGTGGAGTTTTGGAGCCTGGGATGGAGGGCCAGGTCCCAGCGGGATTACTCTATTGGAGTGACAAGTGGAGCATGGCGATCGAGGGACATTGGATGGGTTTCGTGCATCTTTGCCTGAAGACCCTGAGTCGAAATTCTTTGCGCCCTCAATGATGAGGAAACAGAACCTGTGTTGATTTCCTTCTCTGTTAAGGCCACAGCTGTTGCTCAGGGCAAGGAGCAGAGTCAGAAATGACTGAAGTCTTCACAAAAAGGACTCTGTGATGGCAGTGGCCAGGTTCGGGAGCCTCCATGCGACACAGCCCTACTTGTCTATAGAGACAGAAAGCGCTTGTGAGCATTAGGGTCTCTCTTCATCCGGCAGACTCCAAAGGGAGGGGCGGGCGAGCCCTGCGCGGACTTGGCCACCCCGCCATGCCTTGTGGTGTTCTAAGGCTCACATTCACTGTGGCTCGCACGGAAAGACGTGAAAAGTAAAACCAGTCTTTCAGTAAACGGCAGCTAAATGTCCCTTCTGTATCATACAGCGTCCTAGGCTCAGGAAGCCTTGGAAAAGAAGCATACCTCCCAAAGACAGCAAATACGGGCATCCAATGTATGGGTGTGCGTCCCGGCATATGGGCGTTAGGGTTCAAACTCATGTTGTTAGGGTTGGTAGAGTGCCATTACCTGTTGAGCCATCTTACCTGGCCCACAGGCCTTTGCCGAGTGTGGGAGAGCATCCCTTTCAGAATCCTTCCCTGCCTTCCATTCCTCGTGAGTGGGAAACTTGCTCTTCTTAATCTTGGGCTCCTTCACTTTGGATTACCCAGCTGCCACCAGGGGCGCAAGCAGGGTCTAGTGTTGCCTTCCCAGGAGATGGCTGGGCTGCTCTGGGAAGAGGCAGAGGGAGGATCGTTCCCCCTGACATCTCTCTTACCTCCCACAGGCACCTCTGCCGGCCTTGCCACAACCGTGAGAAGGCCAAGGGCCTGGGTAAATTCATCTGCCAGAGGTGCCACCTCGCCATTGATGAACAGCCCCTCATGTTCAAGAACGATCCCTACCACCCAGACCACTTCAGCTGCTCCAACTGTGGGTAGGTGCCCAGTCCTGGCCCTGTGTGGGGGCAAAGACAATGCCAGCTGTCACAGAGCAGGGCTCCTGGAATTCTCACCCAGGACAGAGACCATCAAGGTAGGCATAGAGGGCGCTTAGTGCACGGGGCAGAGAGCTTCAGGGTGACAGCGGCGGGAGGAGGTGGCAGGCTCCTCTCTCCTGACTCTGTTCAGGGATATTTATGATTTGAGAAGAGCAGCACAAGGGGCAGGCTCTGGACTGCAGGACTCTGACTAAGATGCAACAGAGAGGAAGGAGTGGAAACTGTAGAGTTGGCGCTGGTGTTGAAGAGGGGAGAGAGAAGAAAGACAAGATGCGGGGGGTGGGGGAGAGA
>BDUI01007513.1:65846-76538 GCA_002335545.1 Apodemus speciosus
AGTTTTAGCTATCCTGGATTTTTTGTTATTCCTGATGTATTAGAGAATTGCTCTTTCTAACTTTATGAAGAACTGAGTTGGGATTTTGATGGGGATTGCATTGAATTTGTATATTGTTTTTGGAAAATTGCCTTTTTAATGAACATGGAAGTTTTTTCAACTTTGTGAAGTCTTCTTCCATTTCCTTCTTTAGAGACCTGAAGTTCTTGTCATGCAAAGCTTTCACTTGTTTGGTTAGAGTTACACCAAGATACTTTGTATTGTTTGTGGCTATTGTGAAGGATGTCACTTCCCTAATTTCTTTCTCAGCCTGATTATCCTTTGAGCATATGAAAGCTACAGATTTGCTTGAGTTGATTTTATAACCAGCCACTTTGATGAAAAAATTTATCAGCTGTAGGATTCCTCTGGTGGAGTTTTTGGGGTCACATAAATATACCATCATATCATCTGCAAACAGTRAGAATTTGACTTCTTCCTTTCCAATTTGTATCCCTTTGACTTCCTTATGTTGTCGAAATGCTCTAGCTAGTACCTCAAGTACTATATTTAAAAGAAATGGTGAGAGCAGGCAGCTTTTTCTAGTCCCTAATTTTAGAGGGATTGATTCAAGATTCTCTCCATTTAGTTTGATATTGACTACCAGGTTGCTATATATTGATTTTACTTTGTTTAGGTATGGGAGTTATGGGAATGTTTAGATGATCTATTTGATCCTGATTTAATTTTGGTATTTCATATCTGTCTAGGAAATTTTCCATTTCCTCCAGATTCTCCAGGTGTGTTGAGTATAGGATTTTGTAATAGGATCTGTCGATCTTTTGAATTTCCTCAGTTTCTGTTGTTATATCTCCCTTTTCATTTCTAAGTTTGTTAATTTGTATACTGTCTCTGTGCCAGTTTGTTAGTCTGGCTAAGGTTTATATATCTTGTTGATTTACTCATGGAATCAGCTCCTGGCTTTGTTGATTCTTTTTATGGTTCTCTTTTATTCCATTTGATTGATTTCAGCCCTGAGTTTGATGATTTCCTGTCTTCTATTCCTCCTAGGTGAATTAGCTTCTTTTTGTTCCTGAGCTTTTAGGTTGCCTTTAAGCTGCTAGTATATGTTCTCTCCTGTTTCATTTTGTAGGCTCTCAGTGCTATGAGTTTTTCTCTTAGCGCTGCTTTCATAGTGTCCCATAGATTTGGGTATGTTATGCCTTAATTTTCATTAAATTCTAAAAAGTCTTTGATTTCTTTCTTTATTTCTTCCTTGACCAAGATATCATTGAGAAGCATATTGTTCAGCATCCATGTGTGTGTGGACATTCTGTTGTTTTTATTTTTTATTTTTTTATTTTTTTTTGCTATTGAAGAACAATCTTACTCCGTGGTGATCTGATAGGATGCATGGGATTAGTTCGATCATCTTATATGTGTTAAGGTCTGTTTTGTGACAAATTATATGGTCATTTTTGTAGGAGGTACCATGAGGTGCTGAGAAAAAGGTATATTCTTTTGCTTTAGGATGAAATGCTCTAGTTAACATTAATATTAACATATTTATCATATTAACATTAATATGTTAAATCCATTGGTCCAAAGCTTCAGTAAGTTTCTCAGTGTCCTTGTTTAGTTTCTGTTTTCCTGTTCAGTCCATTGAGGATAGTGGAGGGTTGAAGTTCCCCACAATTATTGTATTAGGTGCAATTTGTACTTTGAGCTTTAGTAAAGTTTCTTTTATAAATGAGGGTACCTTTGCATTTTTAGCATAGATGTTTAGAATTGAGAGTTCTTCTTGGTGGATTTTTCACTTGACCAGCAAGAAGTGTCCTTCGGTGTCTCCTTTGATGACTTTAGGTTAAAAGTCAATTTTATCTGATATTAGAATGGCTAATCTGGCTCTTTTGCTGAGATCATTTGCTTGTAAAATTGTCTTCCAGGCTTTTACCCTAAGGTAGTGTTTGCTTTGACCCTGAGGTATGGATCCTGTATACAGCAAAGTATAGGGTCCTGTTTCCATATCCAGTCTGTTATTCTGTATCTTTTTATTGGGGAATTGAGTCCATTGATATTAAGAGATACTAAGGAATAGTGATTATTACTTCCTGTCACTTTTTATGTTATTTTCTATTTGAGTGCTTATCTTCTTTTGGGTTTGATGGAAGAAGGTTACTTTCTTGCTATTTCCAGGGTTATATTGGCGGTTTCCGCCTGTTATCCTTTGTAGGGCGGGGTTTGTGTAAATATAGTGTAATTTGGTTTTGTTATGGAATATTTTGGTTTCTCCTTCTATGGTGATTGAGTGTTTTGCTGGGTATAGTAGACCTGGCTGACATTTGTGTTCTCTGAGAGTCTACATGAGATCTGCCCAGGATCTTCTAGCTTTCATGTTTTCTGGTGAGAAGTCTGGCATAATTCTGATAGGTTTTCCTTTATATGCTACTTGTCATTTTTCACTTACTGCCTTTAAAATTCTTTCTTTGTTTAGTACATTTGGTGTTTTGTTTATTATGTGATGGGAGGTATTTCTGTTCTGGTCCAGTCTGTCTGGATTTCTGTAGGCTCCTTGTATATTCATGGGCATCTCCCACTTTAGGTTCGGGAAGTTTTCTTCCATAATTTGTTGAAGACATTTTCTGGTCCTTTTGGTTGTAAATCTTCACTCTCATCTATAACTATAATCCTTAGGTTTCTTCTTCTCAATTTGTCCTGAATTTCCTGGTTGTTTTGGTTTACAATGCTTTTGCATTTTCATTTCCTTTGACTGTTTATTCAATGGTTTCTATGATATCTTCAGCATCTGAGATTCTTACTTCTATCTTTTGTCTTCTGTTGTTGATATTTGCATCTATGACCCCTGATTTCTTCCCAAGGTTTTCAATCTCCAAAGTTGTCTCCCTTTGTGATATTTTTAGTTGTTTCTATGTCTATGTTTAGATCATGGATGGTTTAGCTCAGTTCCTTCACTTGTTTGTTTGTGTTTTCCTGTAATTCTTTAAGAGATTTTTGTGTTTTCTCTTTCATGACTTCTGCCTCTTGATTCAATCTCTCCTGCATTTCTTTAAGTGATAATTTTTGCTTCCTCTTTATTGGCTTCTATCTCTTAACCCATATTCTCCTGGATTTCATTAATAGGGTTTCAATCTTTCATTGCAAGGGCTTCTAGCCTATTCTTGTTCCCCTGCATTTCTTTAAGAGATTTATTTATGTCTTTTTTTTCTGCTAGCAACATCATGACCAGTGCTTTTAAATACAAATCTTGGTTTTCTGCTGTGTTGGGGTAACCAGGACTTGCTGTGGTTAGAGAATTGGGTTCAGATGCTGCCAAGTTGCCTTGAATTCTGTTGGTAATGTTCCTTTGTTTTGCTTTTGCCATCTGGTTATCCCAGGAGTTAGTAGATCTTCTTATCACTGGTTGGTGTTTGAATCTGTTGTGAACCTGCCATTGTCAGACCTCTCTGTTGTCCTAGAGCCAAGATGGTGGACTGCCCCTTCTCTAATTCTGAAGAGCTGGCTCCAAACTGAGGCACTCTGTGACCCCAATTAGCTCTGAATGCAGGTTGTGCTGGCAGTGTCCTCCTCACAGGCTGCTGGGAGTGTATAGATCACCTCCTTCACCATGTACAATGGCTGAGGGTGCTCCTGATCCAGATGCAAAACCAGAAGGCCCCCTCAAGTGGCCTCTTGACTGGATCTTCTGCCCTGCAGGGCTAGAACCACATATCGAGGGTGTATCCTGCCAGCTAGCCGCTGGGCTTGTAGGTGTCCTCCTGCCCTGCTTGGAGATAATGCACTGCTGAGGAAAAGGGCATCCTCAATTCTGAGGCAGAAACTGGAAAGCTTCTGCTAAAGTCATCCAGATTATATCCACCACTCTGCTGGTCTGGCCTCATGTGCATAGGCTGTCTTTTCCAGCTAGCTGTTGGGTGAATAGTTGGATTCCTGCCCTGCTTGGAGATTGTGCAGTGCTACAGCCCATAAGTCATCAGTTTTATCATAAAATGTTTTTACTTCCTTTTTCAAGAACAAGAATTAAAAATAAAGGAAAAGAAAAACAGAAAGTTTAAAGTCTCTTCTGAATATTCAATCAGGCATCAATAATTTCGCTGTCCAGAACAATGGGCTATTAAATAAAACTCACAATGCTAATAATAAGATACCACACTTTGAAGTCCAAGGAGTTTTCCAAATAACACAACATTGTCATTGTACTTGGTTAACTAACTGAACCTCATGGAAAACCATAATAATAATGTCATCACATCCTTTAACTATGGAAACAGAAAACTACATCTTAAAGTTTCTAGAAAATTATGTTCAATCAGGCTAGCTTTTACACTGTTAGAACAATCTACATGTGTGTTTTTGAAGAAAAAACCTTTCCCATGTACTTAAACAGTGATGGAAACAGCATGCTATGACACTGCCTTTACAGTCAAGAGATTCTCACTGTTGCTATGGTTATACAACTATTATGAGGTAAAAATCCACTATCTTAGTGGGTTTGAGACCTGATTAACAAGAGGGATTTTAATGTTCAGTACAGAAATTGTAATTAAAGGCTCATGGATAGGGAAAAAAATATAATTTTGCTTGGTGATGGTGTAGCATTTTCTTCTATGTTTATATTTACACACATAGATTGCTAGCAACCTTAGACCAAAATCTTTCCAGTGTTTACATACTAAGTGGCATTGAAAGTGAAATCTCAAATTAGACCACAATGCCAGCTTTCACACTTTCCAAATCTCAGGGAACAGCACCAAAGAGGACAAAGAAGACCAATATATGGGACAGAAAATGAGCAATGCAGTAAAATACTGACTTTTAGACAGGAATACGGGCACTTAGTTCTTGAATCCACAGCAACTGTGATTCTCTACATATCCATATAATATAAGCCAGTCAGAATAATGCAACTATATAAGGGGATGTTTTCTACATGCTCCAACACTTAGTAGGATAAAGTGGTCATTGGAATCTGTTTGGAGGGTGTGTTCTAACTAATGAGCATGATTTCTGGTTTGTAGTTGATAGACTCAAATGTTTCACATGGGGGCATTAACTGTACTTTGGGAATTACAACATATGAAATATTACCTGAAATAAGGAGGGATACATAAGGGGGAAAATAAGTGGTGTTTAACAAAGTAAATAGCAGAAAGTTAAGATTGTATTTAAGAGTGTATATAGGCCTGAGAATTTATTTTGGAGTTAACAATTTCTGAGTATTAAAATCAGAACGAACCCACCTTGTTTCTTTCTCTGGCTTGGAAACATCCTGTGGCACAATGCACATTATCCAAGTGTTGAACAGAGGTTGCAAACCACAGAGGTGTGCAGAGAGGACAGATAGCACAGGTAGGACCAGCAATGTTGCTCTGAAAAAATAGCTGGAATCACTGAGGAACCAAGAGCCTAGAAATAGCCTGAGACAAGAGACTTCCCATTTTCTTCTGCACTAAGACCAGGTAGAGCCATAGAACTAAATAGCCAAATGCAAACACAAGAGAGCTGGTCTTGTAGGAGAATGTACATACTTGTCTACAAAGAGAGGACAGAACTCCCAGGACAACAGATACAGAGACTACATGATAGATACGCCATAGTCAGAGACAGCAACAGCACCTAACACCAGAAATAACTAGAAAGCAAAAGGCAAATGTAAGAACATTGCAAACAGAAACCAGGGAAACATGGCATCATCTGAACCAAGTTCTCCAACAACAGCAAGTCATGGATTCCCAAACATCCCAGAAAAGCAAGATCTGAATATAAAATCATATCTCATGATGGTGATAGAAATATCAAGAAGGACATAAAATATTTCCTTAAGGAAGTACAGGAAAACATGAGTCAAAACTTATAAGCCCTTAAAAAATGAACACAAATATCCCTTAAAGAAATACATGATACCCATAAAAAGGAAACACAGTAATCATATAAAGAAATACAAGACACTATGGGTAAACAGGCAGGAGACCTTAAAGAGGAATCAAAAAATCCTTAAATTATTAAACAATAATATAAAATACGAGTGAAGGTTCACAAAACCAACAAGCATCTAAAAACAGAAGCAGATATAACTAATTAATAACAAGGGAGACAACACTGGAGAAGGAAAACTTTGGAAAGAAATCAGGAGTCATAAATGCAAGCTTCAACAATAGAATATAAGAAATAGAAGAAAGATTCTCAGGTGCTATAGATAGCATAAAAGGCATTGACACAACTGTCAAAGAAAATGCAATAAGAAAAACACTTGTAACCCAAAACATGCAGAAAAATCCAGGACAAATTGAGAAGACCAAACCTAAAGATTATAGGTATAGAATAGAGTAAAAATTTACAACTTAAAGGGCCAGTAAATGCCTTCAACAAAAGTATAGAAGAAAACTTCCCTAAACTAAATAGAGAGATGTCAATGAACATACAAGAAGCAGATAGAACTCTGAACAGACAGAACTAGGACAGAAAGTCCTCCTGGCATATAATAATAAAAATACCAAATGCAATAAACAAAGAAAGAATACTAAAAGCCGTAACGGTAAAAGATCAGGTAACATATAAAAGCAGAGCTATCAGAGTTACACCAGATTTCTCACCAGAAACAATGAATGCTAGAAGATCGTAGGCAGATCTCATACAGAACCAAATAGAACACCAATGCCAGCCCAGGCTACTATATCCAGAAAACTTCCCAATCACCAGAGTTGGAGAAAACAAGATATTCCATGATAAAACCAAATGTACACAAGACCTTTCCATAAGGTCAGCACTACAAAAGATAATAGGTGGAAAATGCAAAAATGATGAAGGAATCTATGCCCAAGAAAACCAAGAAGTAATCTGCCAACAAACATAAAAGGAGGTAACCACACAAATATAAAAATAACATCAAAAGTAACAGGAGGCAACAATTACTATTCCCTAATACCTCTTATCCTGAATGGACACAATTCATCAATAAAAAGTCATACACTAACTAATATTTTCATATAAATCTTCAAATTATCAGAAAAATGATTATAATTCATTTTTACAGTAAAGTAGTAATGTTTTTTATGACAAAGATTTTTTCTGCTTCTTCTTTAATAGATATATTCCTCATTCACATTTCAAATGTTGTCCCCTTTCATGGTTCTCCAGCCACCCAAAATACCATAAAATATCTCACCTCTATGTCTAACCATTTATCTGTATCATTTCCATAATAATCTTCATTTTTCAGATGATTTCTATATTCAATTTATCAAATATTTTTTCAACAAGTTCTTCAACTATATTAGAAAATGTATGGAATTCTATGTTCAATCAACTTAGAAATATTTTTGTGCCTACCATGTAATCTGTATAGTTTTACATGATAATCTTCAATTTTATCATGTTATTCCATATTTTCTACAATTATAACAAAAATTTTTCATGCTAACCTTGAATTCTATCACAACATAGTTCCACTTTTTTAAATTAATTTCACAATGATTTTTAGGACTACCAATTTTCTCTAATTTTGGATGAATATTGTCAATTTTGAAGGGGTTTTCTATTCATATCTTCAAATTAATCTGAAATATTTTCCATGTAAATGTTCAATTTTATTAAAACAATATTTTTACTTCCATTTTTCAATACAAAGAAAGAAAAAGAAACTAAAACAACACAAAATTCAATGTCTGTTCTGAATTATCAAGCAGGCATCAATAATTGCACTYCCCAGAACCATGGGCTATTAAATAAAAATCGCAATGCTAAGAATAATATTCCACAACTTGAATTTCCAAGGAGCTTCCAAAATAATAAAACTTTGTCATTGTCCCTGTTTAACTAAATGAACCTCATGGAAACCATAATGATAAAAACACCCTTTAACTAAAGACACAGAAAACTCCATCTCAAAGATCCTAGAAAACTATATTCAATCTGGCTTGCTTATCACTATTATAAGATTCTACATGTGTGCTTTAGAAGAAAAAAAAACTTACCCAAGTTCTTACACAGTGATGGAAACTGCATGCTATGACACTGCCTTTACAGTCAAATGATTCTCACTGTTGCTATGGTTATACAAATATTGTGAGGTAAATATCCACTTTCCTAGTTGGTTTGAGACCTGATTAACATGAGGTATTTTAATATTTGGTACAGAAATTGTAATTAAAGGTTCATGGATAGGGAGTTCATAGGTCATATAATAGAAACTATTATAATTTTGCACATGGTGATGGTGGTAGCATTTCTGTCTATGTTTATGTTTACACACATAGAGATGGCTAGCAACCTTAGTGCAAAAAGCCTCTTTTGAAGTGTACAACAATCATCGGAAAGGCCAAAAACTTTCCAGGGTTTAGAGATAAAGTAACATTGAAATTGAAATCCCAAATGAGACCACCATGCCACCTTTCACACCATCCATATCTCAGGGAGCATCACCAAAGAAGACAATAAAAGACCAATATATGCGACAGAAAATGAGCAATACTGTGAAATTCTGTGTTCTGTACAGGAATATCGGCATGTAGTTCATCTATTCAGAGAAAAAGTGATCATGGAGATATCCATATAAGATAAGCCAGCTAGAATTATGCAAATAATTAAGGGGATGTGGTCTTGCAGCTCTACCTCTTAGGAGGACAAAGTGGCAGTTGGAAGCTGTTTGGGGGAATATTCCAACTAATGAGCAGGTTTCCTGTGTTCTAATGTATAGACTCACATCCAGGTTTACATGGGCTGCTTTAATTGAACTTAGTGAATTACCACAAAGGAAAGATGACATGATATTCACAGGAAAAGCATATAAGAGGGAAAAGAAATTCTGTTTAACAAAATAAAGTGCAGAAAGTTAAGATTGTATTTAAGAGTGTATGTAGGCATGTGATTTTACTTGGGAGCTAAAAATTGCCTAGTGTTAACACCCAGAACCATGGCTTCTATTTTCTGTCTCTGGTGTGGAACCATCCTCTACCAGAGTGGGCAATATCTAAGTGGTGCACAGAGGTAGCTACCTGCTCAAGTGTGCTGAGAGGACAGATAGCACCTGTAGGATCACCACTGCTGCTCAGAGAAAACAGCCAGAACCACTGAGGACACAAGAGCTTAGGAAAAACCTGGGACAGAGTCTTCTCATTTCCTTCTGCACCCTGACCAGATAGGGCCAAGAACTATATAGCCAAATATGACAACAAGTGAGATGATCTGACAGGAATACATACATACCTGTCTTCACAGAGAAAACAGGACTCTCAAGAGCACAGACACAGAAGCTAAATCATAGGTAAGCCAGATTCAGAAACAGCATCACCACCTAAAACCAGAGATAACCAGATAGTAATGGCAAATGCATGGAAATGTCCACTAGAAACCAATGTAACAAGGAAATATCTGAACCAAGTACTCCAACAATGACCAAGTCCTGGACTCCCCAAACCCCCAAAGAAAAACAAGATCTGAATATAAAATTATATCTCAAGATTCTAAGAAAAGATGTCAAGAAGGCCATAAAAGTTCCCTTAATGAAGTACAGGAGAACATGAGTCAACAGTTACTAGTACTTAAAAGGGAAAGACAAAATTCCCATAAAGAAATAGAGGAGAACAAGTGTTAATAGGTAGAGACCCCTAAAAAGGAAACAATAAAAAGACCCTTAAGTTATTACAGGAAACCAGAAACAAAAAAGCAAAGGAAATACACAAAACCATACAGGACCTAATAAAAGAAGTACACACAACTAAGAAATAACAAAGGGAGACAACTCTGGAGATAGAAAACCTTGGAAAGAAATCAGGAGTCATAGATGCAAACATCAACAATAGAATACAAGAGATAGAAGAATGAATCTCAGGTGCTAAAGGTACCATAAAAGGCAATGAATAAACAGTCAAAGAAAATGCAATAAGAAAAAAAAAATTTGTAACCAAAAACCTGCAGGAAAATGCAGAACAAATTGAAAAGGCCAAACCGAAAAGTTATAGGTATAAAGTAGAGTGAAAATTTACAAATTAAAGGGCCAGTAAATATCTTCCAAAAATGCATAGAAGAAATCTGCCCTAAACTAAAGAGAGAGATGCCCATGGGAAAAAAAAAGACTCCTACAGAACTCCAAACAGACTGGACCAGGTCTGAAAATCCTCCCAGAACATATTAATCAAAACAACAAATGCACTAAATAAAGAAAGGATATTAAAAACAGTAATAGGAAACTCTTTCTACGAACTCTTGAGTTAGCACTGCACAATCTACTCTTGTGATAAAGGAACATTCTAAATTTCAGGAAAATATAGCAACTTTGCACCTAAGCAGGTGACCAAGGAGTGAGTCTTCGGCTGTTTGAGCCTTTCTTTCAAAATTGGGATGTTCTAAATAAAYGCAGAGAGTGTGCACCCTTGACAGTCTTCACCCACCTACACTTCAGTAATTGTACAATACCATGTGCCTTTAATTTAAAGCCATAAAAGTGACTTAAAAAAATAAAACCTTACTGAATAGCGACGATGGCATTGTCATCAGTGACAGACAGGTTGTGGGCACACCCTACTGTGCCCAAAGACAAAGGCCTAAGGAATTCTGTTTAGAGCTGTGGTTTTCAACCTGTGAGTCCGGACCCCTTTGAGAGTCAACAACCCTTTCAAGTGGTCACCTAACACCATCGGAAAACACAGGTATTTATATTACAATTCATAAAAGTAGCAAATTACAGCTCAAATTTCA
>BDUI01007517.1:72964-83514 GCA_002335545.1 Apodemus speciosus
ACACACACACATACATATATACACTATATACTTTTTGACTACTTTAAAAAGTTTTAACACTATTTACACGAGTACATCTGTGTTGCCTGTGGCAATAATCAATGAGTTTTTTCTTTTATAATGGAAAATACACTACAATGTTTACTTGTCACTTTGYATCTGTTTCTTTMCCTTTGTTTGTTTTCTTTGTATTACCAGTCTTGCACACTGTAGAATCAGTGAGCACATTGAGTTTTTAGTATCAACAATACTCATGTAAGGACAAGGTCAACAGTGTCACAGAGGCATGTTAAATGGAATAACTATTAGAGAATAATAAAACATGCAAGGGCTATCAAATATAGGGAGTTAAAAATCATCCCTAGCCCCGAAGAGGCAAAGGGGGTATATAGTGACTAAAGAAATCTCAAAAGGATGCTGCTGGAGAGAGGCTGACTCAACAGAGYCCCTGCTCTCAGTAAGTGAGGTAGATAACAGCCAACAGGAGGACTGGGTGGAGAGACTCTGAYCTGATTGCTTTCCTTTCTACCTAACGTCTTGCTAGTACCACAGACTAGATTGGAAACGCTTCCTCAAGGGAACTCATTGATGAGGAGCACAGATGTCTTCTTCTAAGAGTAGGATCTGGAATGTAGGAGACTAGCTCCAATGAGGCAAATGGATACATGCAACGTGAACTACTTTTTAGTTCCATCACATTTTCCAAAGTAGCTTCAGGAGACTAGAACGGTCCCTATCTTCCTTGACACTCAGTAAAATTAGACCTGCTTTTCTATATACTAAATAGTTTCATTAACTCTTCTATAAAATACCTAGTTCAGCATCACAAAACTGAATTTTGTGCTAAAACTTAT
This sequence comes from Apodemus speciosus, assembly GCA_002335545.1. Classification (NCBI taxonomy): domain Eukaryota; kingdom Metazoa; phylum Chordata; class Mammalia; order Rodentia; family Muridae; genus Apodemus; species Apodemus speciosus. The sequence goes on from BDUI01007517.1 coordinate 73,819, forward strand.
GTAGAATAAAAACTAATCAATAGGCAAGACATTTCAGAAAGGGAAGGAGTACCTTCCACACCCCCTCAGAATACAAAGGGTGCATATAAGGTTGGTGCTCAAAACAATGCAATTTGTCTCCTGCAGTATAAATTAAAATATACCCATCTCAATCAATTGAACAGATGAAAACTATTCCCCAAGAGGCACACATTTAGGGATCACCACCCATGACAGAGAAGCCTTCCAGATCACCGAAGAGAGTCATAACTACTTAAATCGCAGTTTCAAAAAATGGTTTTTCATTTAGAGGTGAAGAAGAAAATGGGTTGCAATCTTACACTGCAAACAGCCAGACCTTAACTTTAAAGATGGAAAAATTTWAAAATTGTTAGACTAAAATGTGATTGAATGCCTTTTCTGTCCTGAGAGTATGGAAGGATTTCTGAAGGTTGATTTAAAGAAAAACCTGATCGTAAAATAATATATTAATATGTCCTATTATTCTAAGTTGAGCTCATTTAAAATTTGAAACAAGAAGGCATACACACGAAAATATTTAAAAGTCACTAATAACGGGCTAGTACCCAAATACCAAAAGAAAGAGACGGTCTATGGGAAGATGGGAAATTTGTATTGACAGTGATTTTCTTTCCTGATTTTTGTTTCATGAACTATAATTAAAGTCTTCCTGTAGTGTCAGAATCATGTGTTAGCTGTGTCGGTTTCCTAGGCACCCAGCATAGTGCCTACGAGAGTGAAAATGGTCAGTATGGATGCTTATCAGGTACAAATACCCCAGGATAATAAACACTGATAGCAATACTCCCTCTGTACACCATCCACAGGGCGCATGTACTCTYCGCTTAAGTACCTCTCCGTTTGTGTCTACACTGATAGCTTCCATCCTTCTACCCATCTTCCTGGCCTCTGTCAACTACAAAGAAGTGTTCTTAGGAACCAGCTACTGAAACATTAAACTGTTACTCCACATTTCTGCATCCATGCATCTAGGATGGTCAGTTAAAATGGAATTTCAGATAGTAAGTGTAAAATGTGTGTMCTCAATACTGCGCAGACCTACTGATGTTGAAGGATATTTATCAGATATGTAAATTTACCTAAACATCTTGTATTTTAATCCGTCAACTTACCAGACTCCAAAAAGACTGGGGGTGACATTTGGGTCCTCACACTTCTAAGCCTAAAGACAAGCAGGACAGAAGTATAGAGAAAGGCAATAAAGACAGAGTGTTATGAGATTAGGGTTTACTTTTAGCTGGTTGGGATCTAGATCATAGTGTCTGGGGTGTACTCATGTTGAATCTAGTGAATAGTCAGGAGACTTTGGGGAAAATGACAATTGAACTTGAGCAGACTGAACACATCTATGAATATGGTTAAAGTCATTCAATCTCATGTTTAAAATAGTGCGTTTCACCCACTACACATCTAGCTCATGTAGTGTTGGGTAAGGCCCACTGATAATGGGCTGGGCTGGCTCAGGCCAAGAAGCCAGACTCAGCAGTCACTTCTGCTTTCCCCTGCATTTCATCCTTCCCTCAGGACCACTCAGAGATTTCTTTCTCGGAGCAGTACCTGAAGGATTGTGCCAGCAACAAAATATACTAACCTTCGACACATCTCAGAACCAGCACAATGTCACCTCTGTCTTGTCAATAGGCACAAACCCAGATGCTTCTAAAGACAGGAAAATGAGTCCGGCCTCTGTACAGAGAATGTGTGCCAAGTCACAGGGCAGCTGTGTGCGTGAATGGCAGGGAAATAACCTGAGCTATCACTGATCCACCACCATGGAAGAAAAAAAAAANGTTCAGCCTCTGCTCTGTTCAATCCTCAGCCCATGAATTTCCTGGCCTCACCTGGAAGCCATGGAAGTATTCCAACCTGCAGGAGCCAACCACCTGCTGAGATCCAGAGCCAGCAAGATCCCAAGACTCCACCTCATGCCTAGCAGGAGGGAATCTTCCAGACTATCTATTGCTTAACATTTATTAAAATTTGGGTCTTGAAAGGCAATGTCTCCTTGACCCAATTCTTTTTACACCGCTTTCCCCATCTATCCCATAAATTTCTCTTGCAGGGACCAGTCCGTGGTAGCTGCAGATAGCTACGGAACTCAACACAATAAAGTTTCCCTTTGCATAACAGATTAGAACTGTATATATGGAAATTTTGCAGTGAAATCAAATGGTGGGATTTTAAGTAGTGCATCTCAACAGTTAAACAAGTGTCCCTGGTAAAATGCAGAACTGGTAAGGTTTTTCTACTACATGTGCTTTTTAATACTGGGTTTTCTGAACACTAAGATAGGACCATCTTTTCTTTCCAGTTTGATGGTAGTAGAAATAATGAGTACTTTTCAGAATGTTGTTTAGTCTGTATCAACCTTTAACTTCCATCTTGTTTTACCTTGTTTCTCCCCTTTAATACTTCAAGGCCATAAAACAACTTGTATATTTACATTTCTTTGTCCATTATATATATATTTGACACTTGCAAATATGGATATCCATATCCACCCATCCAAGCATTCTTAATAGTCTGAAGCCATTGTCTCTATTGTAGTATATTCTAGATGATGTGTTATGAARTAATTCTGATATTTTTGCTGTATAAAAAAGATTTTGATGCTTTTACTTGTAAACAAGTCCTTTCATGATTCTTAAAATAAAAACAATTAGATTTATCAAGAAAGCACATCCCTAAAAGAGGCTTTAGGGGTGAAGAAACAGTTTYCMTGTGAGAAGATGCAGAGAGAGTCAGGGTTTTCCCATGATTTAAGCTATGGGACTGTCTATCTGTATCTTATTCCAGGTAACACTGCTGAAGCAGTCCTCTGTGAGGGTGGATTAGACTGTGGAATGYCCTGACTCATCAGCTATGGCAATGGTGGTCACATCCWATAGCACCTCATGCCCACTGGGAGAAGCATACAATTCTGTACTGACAACTGCAATTTTCAGATGTTAAAAGGTAAAAGTAAATGGACAGAGTCAAAATGGAAGCCTGATGCACATCAGGACTTCATGATAAAAGGACAAGTCCAGCCAGTACTTGTATTAGTTGAAAAGTCCTTGAGGGCAACAATCCAATCAGGGAAAGAAAGTATTTCCATACCAATGATTGTACAAAATACCATTCACAACAGACAACCAAGATAAAATTAATGTAGACCCGTCCAGTGAAATCATAGCTCATTATGGCCRACAGGACTACTCAATTGGGACACTACAGTACACATGCCAAGGGACAAAGCCATTTAATATTAGGTGTGAAAGAACTATCAACTTTTCTGCAAGGCATCAATCTCAAACAAAGAAATACACAGCAATTTTAAGTATTCCCTTTGTATGTAATAAAGCATTTTGRTAGGAGGCAGAAATAATAATATGTTCTCAGTGGTAGAAATCCATAATCATTTACCCTTCTGGGAAATTATCAAGTACTGTTTAAGAACTGGAATTGTGTGAACTTTTAATTATGCCAAGCACTGACAAAGAAAATGTAGCTAGTTAATCYGGGGCATCTTTWARGGAGACYAGACCACAGTGAGAACGAAACATGTGTTAGGGAATTAACTATGGGAAACAAAYAGAAATGCAAAGACGAATGGCCATAATGAGAYAGTGGTAAGAGAAAAGAGGTAATGACAGGCTGATGGTCACAGGGGGTAGCTGGGAGCAGAGGAAGGGAGCAAGATCACCAATTACTGTGACAGTAATGCCAAAGCTGTGACATAAATCACATGCATCAGTCTCATTGTCAGCTGATGATGCTCTGGCAGCGCTTTGTCTTCAGGTCTTTTCTTAYGAGGCATGAGCATGCCTTCRCTTATTGAAGTAAGCCCTTTTCTTTGCATTGCACTTCCTTAAAAGAGTTTTTACATAGGGAAGGGAAGATTTCTTTTCCCTTCTAAAGACAAAGACCACTTGACATCCACTTAATCTTTTTTACTTTTGTTTCACAATCTTCAAAGAAATTTAAGAAGAAAAATTGATCGTCTGTATTTTTATTTTGAGAATGCTGAGAGCGAAGCGTGGCAGCTCACAACTGTAATCCCCGTGGCTAGAAGGCTGACATAGAAGAAATGCCTTRAGTCYGAATGCAGCCAGGGTGGTAGTGTAAAATGMTGAATCAAAAAACAAACATAAAAATAATGATACAAAAGGAATGATAAGCAGGAAAACAAAATCTTTGCTTCAGTTTTTCAATGTTGTATCCCAGTTTATTCTTCTTAAATGGTACAAAGTATTGAGATAAAGTACACTTTAATGTTCTGATTTTTTGCTCTTACTTTTCTTTTTAGAAAGTTCATGTTTATATTTGAGAGCAAATATTTATTTATTTGTCTTTGTTGAGCAACCATCTGACTCCTTAGATTTCAGTTATAATGAACATTACATTTGAATTCTCTCTACATCTTTTTTCATTGTAATTATTGCCTTAGGATAAATTCCCAGGAATGGAGGAGTCGTGCCAAACAGTAAGAACATTTATAGTACTCAACAAATGTTGCCAAATTGTTGTCTTAAAGGGACACTTTCCTCAGACACATATAACAGCAATTTTCTCCCAAACTTGACAGCTGATTTCATCATTTGTCCAGCCTTCTAGATTCTTGATGGATTCCTGTCCTGTGTGTGGACGGGTGTGCACATGAGTGCAGGTGTCCATTGGGATCCCCTGTTACAGGCAGATTCAAGCTGTGCAAGAGCAGTCTATGCTCTAACCTCTAAGCCATCCTACCCTCCCCACCCCCCACCCCCATTTCTTTCTCTTAACTGGATAAATAACTCAGGAAGCATGATCTTTAACTTAGTCTGCATCCACTCAATGAAACTTTACCTAGGAATCAATATGTAGACGTGTGTTTGATGTCATAAAACACATTCTGGAATTCTATTGAAAGGGAAAAGAAGCAAAGGATTAGATGAATCCACTTGGGTTTCTGAAGCCACACCATCTAAGAGACAACCGTGCATGCTCAGCCTTGCCATATGCCAAACACGTTCTTACAGCACAGTGCTTCCAAGAATAACATAAGCCATTTTTCCAAGAACACTGCCTCCTGCCCAACAACTCCTACCSACTTACAAAGTTCAGAAGAAATGAACCAAACCGGAGACCTTGTGACCAGGTGGGTATAAACTACCAACTYGATACATGGGGAAATATTTTACATAAGCTGATAGGTCAGTGATCTAATTACTTTCTTGGCATTCATGTATGTGATCATTTTCTTATGAATTATAAAAGGTGCTTAAAGGAAAGTTTGACATATACTATATTGTTTACAAATATTCCTTCCAAATCTTAAGCTTTCTTATAGTTATTTACATGAACTGGACTTTGGAAATAGGCCTTGGTTTTTGTCACATAATTGTTAATATCTGATGGGTTATTTAATCTGCCTTTGGCTCCATGTATTGGTCTGTAAAATGGGAACAGTAACATCAGTAATGTCTGCTTTATTGTCCTATTGTAAGAACTTACTTCACGGTATCTGTGACAATAGAGCATTTAGTTGCCCTCTGTTGCTGTAAGAGAAACCAGACTTCCTGCAGTGTTTATTCTGCAGAAGCTCACATACAAGGGTTTATTAGTGACCTTCCTTTCCCCTTCTTGAATTGCAGTTTCTTCTTTAAAGCATAACGGTGGGAATACTGGAAATAACAGTGGCTGACTTTGGCAGCTCATTACGGACCCTACAATGGACTGTTTCTAGACATTACCTCAGTGTTCTTCACCATGGTCCTATGAGTTTGCACCAGTTTTAGACGAAGCAACAGATGCTTTGAGAGACTAAATAACATGCCAAGAGCCAACTAGTGAGCAGTCCAAATATTTCAGAGAAAGAGCTCATGACAGCTAAGTGCTGTCAGGGGCTGCCTGTGGGTCATGGAATTAAAACTGACATCCTAAAATGTTTTTATATTTTTCTTCATTTTATGTATAGTATTTGATTGAGAAGCTATTTAAATACATTCCAAATTGTGAAGATTACGTGTTTCTATCTCATACTGAATTTCTGGGAATTGYTTACTAATGTAAAATCCTATCTTTGAAACTTTTGGTCTAATTCACAAAGCAGTTCTATTCCAACCTTCTAAATATGAACATGCTGAAGACATGGTTRGAGAGATGGAGAGATGGCTCAGTGGTTAAGATTATTGCTGCTCTGGCAGAGGAACCAGGTTCAGTCCTAACACTTACATAGTGGCTTACAACTGCCCAAAACTCCAGTTCCAGAATATCTGACCTYCTCTTCTGGCCTTAGGCACCAGGCACTTACATGGCATATGGACATAATTACAGGCAAAACACACATACATGTAAAATAAATATTAATATAGTGTTTTAGACCCCAAATTCCACCTACTTTTTCCCAGTAGAAATAACATGGGGCTGCGTAGATGGCTCAGTCATTAATGGCTAGACTATAACCAATAAGAAATGCAATATGTTCATAGTTTTCTTATTCTTTTTAAGTGAAAGCAAAAAAACTAAGTTTTCAATTGGATTGGATTGACTTTGCTTTTGCCATTTGGGTCCCTAAGGAAAATACCCACATGGGTTTGCATGATGACTAACAATAGGACAGAGTGGTCAAATGGACACAGAAACCYAGCCYATTCCTCCGAGGAGACAAGTTGAAGCCTTATTCAACCATTTCTCGGAACTTACAAGGACTAGGGAAGAATAAAGGCAATGTGTGACTGATGAGAGTCATGGCTAAATAMTATTATTCTAGATCTTTCTGTGTCCCAGATGATCTCCCTAGTGTTATCCTGTTCTGTCCTTCAACTCCAGCATAAAACAAGCATGGATACTCTAATATTATGCATGAGACCAGGGAAGCTTAGAGAGCTGCTGAGGACTGAAATCCACAAGAACAAAAGAAGTAGAGAGAACACTGAAGCTCTGGCTTCCAATCGTCTACCCCTCTCTTCATACAACACGCAAATAACATGTGTTCACCTTTCCCAAGTCCCCGAGGTAGGAGCCAGCTGGTAACCTATGAATAGCATTTCATAAGTTGGTCTTCATGAATCAARATATGGATCAAAAAGCATTATAAACAAAGAGGCATCAGTCTATTGGCAYGCAAATTCTATGCTTTCTTTACCTTTTTTCTACATAAGAACTCATTCTTTGATGCTTATCTTTCACATAAAAATAGTATTTAACSAACTTCTGATATCACCTATGAAATTTAAAGTCAAATCTCATCTTAGGACTCAGGCTAAATAGGTCCAGTTGATAAAAATAAACCACTAGATTCAGAAGGTTACTATACTTGGGACCACATTCCTCAAGATTTTTTTTCCATTGCCCTCCTCTCATGAGGCCCGGGAAGGTGGGCAAAACCAGCCGTGACCTACCTGTAAGGCCTTCATCATCGTTGACATTTCTGTCAATTTATTATTGTATGTATCTGTCAACATGGAGATAATAGGAAGGAAGCATTGGATTCATATTGTTTCCAGTACTTTACGAAACTAAGTGCATTTAGACAATGGAATAGGCTACTGAAATGTATTATAAAGACTTTTTGCTTTCCAGGAGGCTGAGCTGTCCTTTGACTGGAATGTTTTGGGACAGCTGTGCCTAGAGGCAGGACTCTGGACTCTTTAAGCTCCTAGCCCCGCGACTCTGTCAGTCTCAATTCTTACCATGATTTCAATCAGCTGTGGCTGCCTCTCTCGTTGTACTCCCGTTGTGCTCAAGTGTGGCTCTTGTGTGAGCTCTTGCAATTGTCCGTACAGCAGGGAGAGAAAACACTCTTCAGTGAATGTCTATTGCKGTGAATGAGGCAGTGCACGTGGCAGAACCTTCCTTCACGAAGTTGCAGCATAACATGCACATATGGACAGTTGAATGCTCTGAAGCATTGGAAAGTGCCATGTGTCTGATATAGATGCTTCTGATGATTTCTCTTTGCATATAGATGAACACACAGCTGAGATGCTCAGGAGGCCTGGGAGTCGACTTATTCCAAAGGAATGACTGTGCTATTTTTGTGCTTTCCCTCACATTATTTCTCAAGGCTTGAGGGAATTTAAATGTGACTTACTTGGCAATGACAAGTCTCTGTCCCTTCGGCACCTCTTAAATGAGATCCTTTACACAAGTCACTTCTCCATGCTCATTCTGACTCTTCACAGAGAAACCTTATCACTTAAAGGGAACGTAGACTTTGAGAAAGAAGTTGCCACCTCTACCTTCAAACTGGGTACTTTAAAAAAATGTCATTATTAAAAATCACAGCACTTAACTGAAGTGTTATCAATATGTGTATTTTCTGGAAARGGAAAATACTTTTCCCAAAGTACCTTAGTTTTCTGACTGARGAAGGTCTTGAAGCTCTGAGAAGCATATTACTTGTGCATCTCTGGGGGAAAAATACCTGCTACCAACAACTCTTAGAAAGGAAGATTTGGTTTTGCTCACAGTTTCAGAGAGCTCAGTCCATGACTGTATGTATGGCCCCATTTCCAGGGTACATGAGGACACCATAGGTATCACTTCACTGCATGGTAATTGAAAAGGAGAGAAAAGAGAGCAAGCATTTATGCTTCTCCTCTCCCTCTCTGCTCCTGTCTGGCTCATGGATGGGACCACCTACACTCAGAAAGAGTCCTGATTTAACAGTTGACYTTCTGAAAATGATCTCAAGGACACACATAGAGGATTGCCTCATTTCGATGTCATAGGTGGTTCGAAGTGTGTTCAAGCTGGCACTGTCACATTAAGTAACTCAGATAAGGTCTTTTGATAAATGGTAGCGTTACCAGGGCAACAAAATGGATCTCTGGTGTCCTAGTCATTCTCTACCTTCCCTATGTCCATAGCACAATGGTTAGTTCCAGCTATTTTTCTACATATGTATGTATTGCTTTTCATTTTCTGCAGTCAAGGAGAGCTATGCCACACTCTGCTACAACTGGTCACTGAGTCTCCAAACCTTTATCATCTCTATGGGTATCATATCTTTCCAGTTAATTACCAAAAGGAATTTCCCATCAAGAACACCATGCTGGGCAAACACAGAGAATAAGTTCCACCTTGCTTTTCATTTTCAAATGGCCATTTAAAGTTTTARGAAAGCATTTCTGTATTTCACTTGGATACATTCCTTCAGGCACATGCTCTGTGAAACTCCAGGGACCTCRGTCTTGAAAACAAGTAGTTCTGGGAAGAGAAGAAATAAGACTGACTGCTAGTGTTTGTTAAAGATGGGCTTCATTGTCGCTGTGGTAGATGGCTTCCACAGGCGGGTGATTAGGAGGAGGGAACCTACATCTCTGTAACCTCATGCCACAGCACACRCATCAACTACACAGTTCCTTATGGAAACCTTCYGCTCAGCCACCTACAACTGAACTGATGTGGATAATCTGCATGAATAGTAACCAGATATAGACCGATTTCCAATAGTTTTACTTCAGTTTACACTGCATTTTGTTAATACTTCTTTTTCTTTTTYTTTCTAAATTAAATAATACATTGTCATTATTTTTCAATAATTCAGAATACTGTCACCACTTTTGGTGATAAAGCATATTTAATTAACAGGTGGGCGTTAGTTTTGGAAGTAAATCCTATCACACAGTTTTGAGGTAACAAGTATAGAATAAAGATAATTTTTTCTGTGCTCTTCTTTTGTGTGTGTGACATGGTCTAGCATTTAAC
>BDUI01007518.1:23914-41408 GCA_002335545.1 Apodemus speciosus
CCCAGAACCTCTATAAGTAAAGATCTGTTCATCTTTAAACATATCATGCCTGTTAAAAGATATAGACAGGTAAAGACCCCAACCCTTTCACTCCAGCTACTGACATATGTAGTGGGGAACAACATTAGTCCTTGCCAGAAGGAGTATAAGATGAGGATAAACAACATACTGTGTTTTTTGAACTCAGCAAACATCAATACAGAAATATAAGTATAGTTACTTACATATAAAGAATCACTCATTCATGCATACATATATACGTATACACATTCATATACACTACACAAAGACACATATAAATAATTATAAATAAATATTTCTGTGTTGTTCCACATATAGTTGTTCAGCACACCATTAGTAAGTCATTTGAATTTTCTATTGTCAGATAGGCAAGTAACTAGTAGAGACAGCAAAGCAGATATGAATTCATGAAAGTTCACATACCAGACTGCAGAGCAATGTACCTAGTGAAGTAACACATGGTGTGTCTTCCTAAAAATTCATGTAAATTAGAAAGGTAATGAAACTAAACTAAAGGGCATTTTGGTGCATCGAGGATTGAAGCTTTATTAGTATTGACATGAGGAAAAAGTATTTCTGTGAGGGATTCTTATGTTCTTGTGCCTGTGTAAGGAAGACAGTCAAAAGGCACAACCCTTGAGGCAGATAAACTTCACAGTGTGTGAGGTCAGCTAAATGTGTGAACTTGACGTGTACACATCACAGAACTGTTAGTGAAAGAGTAAGCCTTAAAACTTAACTAATGTGTATTCTTTGAGATTACCATTTGTAATACACTCAGCAGCCATGTATTTTGCTTCTTTAATATTAACCCAAAAACTCACTGATAAGAAACAGCTTCTTCTCTCATCAAAGACTCATGAAGAGAGGCACCCTGCCCTTGATTTCAGTGTCCTCTTCAGTGACTGATTGGCTCCTACTGGGATGGGGCCTCTGCCCAGCTGGACCTCTTCATTAATCCTGGCTGCACAGCCTGTCTTTTCATATGAGTCAGACATGCAGGGTAGGATCAGAAGGAGATATTCTGGGGTTTATRTGCTGCCTGCCCAGCCCAGCCCAGACTCTGCCCTTGGGAAAGATAGCCACCATCTGCTCTAATCATGTAGATGTAATGCCGCCTGGTTTCTCTGTTACAATAAAATTACTATAGGCCCAGAAAACAAATTAAGTATATGTTCTGTTCCATTCAGCGTAAAGATGGTGTGCTCCACCATGAGGGRAGGACTGCCACAGAGCAGCTAGCCATCCCTGGTCCCTAGACCACCAAGGAAGGCGACTGCTTGTCAAAGCCTAAATATTCAGATTCTCACTAAGGTATCTAACAACTTAGTTCCATAATTCAGATATATTATGAGTTTCCTTTCCTTTTCCAGTGGATATATAAAAGAGTTTAAAGTGACCAGATGACCACTGTGATGGTTTATGTATGTTTGGACCAGGGAGAGGTGCTATTAGAAGGTATGGCCTTGTTGGAGTAGGTGTGTCACTGTGTGTACTCACTTTATGGAAGTGAGTATTCGGCTAGCAGCCTTCAGATGAACATGTAGAACTCTCAACTCCCCTTGCACCATGCCTGCCTGGATTCTGCCTTGTTCCCACCTTGATGACAATGGACTGAACCTCTGAACCTGTAAGCCAGCCCCAATTAAATGTTGTTCTTTTAAGAGTTGCCTATGTCATGGTGTCTGTTCACAGGAGTAAAACCCTAAGACAAAAGCTGGTACCAGGCACTGGGGTATTGCTGTGAGAAGCTTGATCATGCTTTTGTTTTGAATAATGTGGATTTGGGGACTTTGGATTTATAAAGCATTGGAATGCTTTAAATGGGGTTTAATAGGATATCCTAGTAAAATTATGGAAGACTTTGTTACTGAGAGTGAATTGAATTGTACAGACCCAGCCCAAGAAGTTTCAGTGGAGAATTTCAATATATGGACTAGAGACTGATTTTGTGGTATTTTGGTGAAGAATGTGGCTACTTTTTGCCCTTGTCTAAAGAGTCTGTCTGAGGCTAGGTGAAGAGACTCAGATTAATTGCATTGACAAAAGAAGTTTCAGAAATACCCCTGATAGACTTTATTCTCAGGTTAAATCTCATGAAGAACATTTTAAACATGTGTAGCAAGCTTAGAAAGGAAAAATATAAAATATATGGTTTGAGTATTAAAGGAGTACCAGGAAGTGAAATGGAACTGAATCCTCTGTTCAAGGAGATAACAAATGAAAAGAATGGGACTTTGGGGCAATACCCTACCCAGCAGAGTTTAGATCCATGCATGGTGGTATACACCTTTAATCCCAGGAGACAAAGCCAAGCAGATCTCTGAGTTCAAGGCCAGCCTGGGACAGAGCAAGTTCTAGCTAAAAAAAAAAAAAAAAAAAGATTAAATTCAGTCATGGTGGTACACACTTTTAATCCCAGGAGACAGGCATGCAGATCTGATTTCAAGGTCAGTCTACAGAGCAAGATCCAGGACAGCCAAGCTTAGGCAGTGGAGGAGTTAGGAAACAGAAAGAAAGTGATAATGCAGTAGAACAGGGGGCCATGGTCCCTCCCCAGCAAGGAACAGAACACGGCAGCTTCGGCCATGTGGCTCTGGCTTTTAAGTCAAGAGGGGAAGGAGACTGCCGGTATGACTGATGCCATGGAGCTAAGAAATTAGTGGTGATTAAGAGAGACCAGCATCACTGAGGTGAAATTTTCTGGGAAGTGTTTTCTGAGAGAACAAAGAAGCTGTGTTTCAGAGATAGCCAAGGTTTTACCTCATGCTGCAGCTGTACTTGGTAATGTGTAAGAGTCACTCAGGTGGTACTGGTTTTGAAGGTATGAAAGGGTCATGAAGAGCTGCTGAGGCTTGTCCTGGAAGTCGAAAACGGGATAGTTTGGGGTATACCTCTGGCTCAAAGAAGAAGGGAAAGGAGGATGGGGGAAGGATTGTTCAAGGGGGTGACTGGAAGAGGGGCAGTGAGCAGGATGTAAAGTAAATAAGTAAAAAAAAGATAAAAATAAAAAGTATTTACAACAACAAAAAAGTACTTGCAACCAAATTCAGGGAACATATTAAGAAGATCAAAATCATGACTGAATGGGCTTCATCTTAGAGATGCTAGGTATTAATAACAATTCAGAAAGTGTAATATATCGTGTAAGTAAATTTTAAGCAGAAAAAAAATCACATAATAACCTGGATACCTGTGGGCCTGTGTACTGGATATGGAGATCTCTGGCCAGCCGGTGCGAGGGCTCAGGCAAAGGGGAAGTGTGAGCAGGAAGGGGTGTGGCTCCACCACTGCTACAGATGGCTCCACCTCAGTTGCCTGCCATCTGAGTTGCTCCATGTCACCCTGTGCTGAGTTAGGCCGGAGGGCCCAGGGGAGGTCACCTAGCCAGTGAGGAGTGCAGGGGAGGTTCTGGTGGCATTTCAGGAGAGCAGACCTCTTCCCAAGCTGCCGTGTTACAGTTCTTAGGGCAGAAGCTCTCAGATGACTGAGTAGTTCTCACACACCTTACGCCTTCTGGATAGGATTCTTATATACAGTTTTGGGGTGGGTCAGGGCTTGACAACAGGTACTTCTCATTGGCTTGGTCTGAGAGCTTAGAGATACCTTATCTGCATGCAGGAGGGCTTGGTGCTGCTCCTACATGACTGATGGCCACAAACTTCTCAGCAGGGGGTTGTGGGAGGCTTGTAGCTACCTGATAGGAGCCATGGGGGCAGGGAGTGCGGCAGGCAAAAGGCATGACCAAATGCCTGCTGTTGTTTGTCCCTTGCAGGTGACAGTCGCCCGCTGGGTCTCTGGGGTTTAAAGCTTGTGCTCAACCAGGGACCAGGCTGCCTATCACAGCTCACCACCCCACAGATATCTATAAAAAAAAAGGCATTTAATAAAACTCAAGATGCCTTCATGATTAAAGACCCAGAGTCATTAGGAATAGATGGAGCATATCTCAAAACAATGAAGGTGATATAGCCAATGAACCTATAGCCAACATTAAGCTAAACAGAAGGAAAGCTCTCAAAAACAAACCGAGAGCTTTCCTTTAAATCCAGAGATTAAATAATGAGGCACTCTCAACATCAGTATCATGTTCAACATCCTTCACTCCTTTTTACACTATTTTTAACCCTACCATTATTTGGATGTAGATGCATTCAAAGCAAGGAACAGAGTTTAACTCCTATATCAGAGCTCTTATAGCTTGTGTCCATCAAATCCAAGGTAAAGACATCTACCCTTTCAATTGTTAAATGCATATGTACTTACCTATTCTAGAAATGCTTGGATTGTGATTGTTTCTAAACATCAGGATGGCTGAGTGCTTACCACTCAGGATAGTGCCAAAAGAGKGCCTGCAGTTCTTAAGCTGGAGAATAGTATTAGTATTATAACCAAAACATTTACAGAATCAACTTTTATGGGATACAGGTCTTCCCAAGTCATAAACATAAAAACTCTGTCCTAATAAATCTCAGTTCTAGTAATAGTTTTAAACAGCATAAATAAAAAGACATAAGCCACCTTCTCTAATTAATATAACACACAGGTGATGTCACCTTAGTCACTATGCGCTGCTGATACACACAAGTCAAAAATTACCTTCAGTTTTCATCAATGGATTTTATATGTTTTTTATGTTTTATTTCTTATTTTAATGCTGCACTAGTCAGTCAGCTACTTTCCCTAAAACACATTTAAGATATTTAATGGATAAAGAGTAAATCATTGTCAAATATACTCTGATTATGTGACTCCACAACAATGAATTTAAAGAGAGGAAGTGATTTAAGGTAATATGTGGGGAGAGAATTTAAGTAAATATGTGTATAATGTTTCAAAAATAAACAACAAATACTATTTAGCGAAGAAATTGAGGATGCTGGAACATAAATCTACAATCTGGTTAGTGACCATACTGATTTTTGTTTTAGTGTATTGGAAAATACTGAAAAATATCACAAGGAAAGAGATATTTGATGATTATATTTTAAAAGAATCATTCTGCTTTTAAGTGGATAATTAGATGTAAATGGTTGAGCAGGRATGAAGGAAGTCGTTTTAGGATGTTATTGCTTTSGTCCCAGTGAATGATGAAAGGGTTATAGATAAGCTAATAAATGTCTGGTTTCAAAACAGTATTGCTTCTGAAAGGAAATATTTTGTTTGTGGATATGCACAGACATTTCACGAAGAAATTGACATGTTTTGGCCTATATCTTCATCAGTACAAACTGCTGTAGTGAATAGCAAAGACACAGCGACTTATACAGCACTTCTCAACTCCTCATAATTAGGAAGCTGGGGAGTCCAGATCCAGGCATTGTCATAGTTGGTGTTTGGGGTTTGACTTGCTTTCTAATGCATAGATGACTTTTTATTTTGTATTTCTGTATGGCATTGAGGGGCTCACTCTTGTTCTAAGAAGTACATTGTTGTCACAGCATAGGGAAGACTGTGGGCTCATGTCCTGTTATTTCCACTAAGCTTTGTCTTTCACTTGCTTCACACTAGAACTTCACTGTGTGACTACGGACAAGCACTCGATCTTCAGTATAAGTGATTTTAAGAAGAAGATACAGGACCGAGATGGTGAACATTTAAAAAGAGAATTGTTAGGTGTCTGTTAATCAATATTTACAGTTTAGATTGTTATGATTAGAGAGATGGAAAGATATTCTAGATATCTAATTTGAAATATCTAATATGCATCTGAAATAGAAAGGCTGAATTTATGACAAATATAAGTTGAGGATACAAATATCTAAAATGGAGGAGACAAAGCTAGTAAGGAAATTAGGGAAGGCAGGTGCCACACCGACCCCAGTAGAATCTGTGTGACAAGTTCCACAGACTGAGGCATTAGACTTCAAAAGAAGGAGGTCTCCTGGAACTGGTTGTGGAACTCTCTGCCGGAGAAAACAATTGAGCGGTAGTTCTCATGGCAATTTTTCTTTTTTGTTCTTTTTCATTCTTTTTCTTACCTACCTGGTAACCTAGACAATGATCTTAAGCRAGAATAATGGGCATGAAACCACCCCTTGAGACGGGTCACTAACATGCCCTTATCTCCGGGGAAACCAATGCTTTACTTTTCAAATCGTTTACAAAATTATTATGACAGATAAAAATTTTCTCAACAATAAAATTTCATATGGCTACTTGTGTGTCATCGGAAGTGGGTTTTGGTATATGGTAAAGAAAGTCTTAATTAGAAAGAATTAAAATAGTTTAAATTTATGCTTTGAAGAGCTATAAAAAATCAGGTATTAGATGTTAAGCAATAATTAACCATAGGGGCTGGAAAGTTAGCTCAGTGGTTAAGAGCAATGACCATAAAGATTTATTAACCTGTTCTTGGGAATATGCCACTAGCCTTGAATGATCGCCCTATTGAACATATTCTTTTAGAATTATATTATTATTATTATTATTATTATTATTATTATTATTATTAATTTATTTTTGGTTTTTTGAGATAGGGTTTCTCTGTGTAGCTCCGGCTGTCCTGGAACTCACTCTGTAGACCAGGCTGGTCTTGAACTCAGAAATCTGCCTGCCTCTGCCTCCCAAGTGCTGGGATTAAATGCATGCACTACCACCGCCCGGCTTAGAATTGTTACATTTTTGATGATGATGTTACCTGTTCTGTTGGTGATTCACTGAACATGTAGTTCAGAGTCATAATGCTTAGATGATTTTTGTATTTTACTGTGCCAAATGATTCTTGTTGGTATTCATGATTGTTTCGCTGAATATGGTTTCCAAAAGTTGTGTCATGTTTGGTTTAATGTATAAAATCCCCTGCTTGAGAGCTGCAAAATACATTCAGATTCAAACTGCCTCYGTGTTTGTTTCTGTTTGTCACCACTGAATCCTTACCCACCTGGACTTCAAGAACCCTCATTCCAGAGACCCCTATACCCGGCTGGGGTGGTCTATGGCAGGCAGGTAAAACATTAGGTGTTGCTACAGTATAAATGCACAGGATGTATACATCTTTTGAAACAACATTGGGTTTTATTATATTGTCTCACATGCTATCAACTTCATGTGCAGACTACTAGTTGTTAAAAGCTTTTATTGATGACAGTGGTTCCTAACTTTTCTAATTCTAATTCTGAGATCCTTAAATAGAGTTCTTCATATTGTGGTGACTCCAACCATATACTTATTTTGTTGCTACTTCATAACTGTAATTTTGTTAGTTATGAGTCCTGATGTAAATGTCTAATATGGAGGATATCTGATATGCAACTCCCATGAGCCATTTATCCCCAAAGGAGTCATGACCCCATAGGTCGAGAACCACTGGCCTATGATTTCCATGGTATTTGCCTAAAATAAGACTATGTTTTGATGCTATGGATAGAAAACTGAAAGCAAAAAAAAAAAATAAAAACATATACTATTATATAATCACTAGAAATCGTGAGAAAAGTGAGATGTGGGGAGACTTGACTTCAGGGTTCAGTACTGACTTCAGGTGGTAATGGTTTTGTCTTTATTTTTCACTTTTATCTTGTTTGCCATTCAGTCAACCACAGAATTGACTTCATCAAATACTCCCTCTGATTTTTTGATTTCTGCCAGAGGAAATGATGCACATTTTTTAATGTGGTTCCAGGAAGAATTTCCAGGAAATCTGTATGCAGACAGAAAATCTTGACATATCTGCTATAGAAAATATTGCCTTGCATCTCTGAACAATCTGAAATACACCTATTCTTAAATCTAACTGCAGCAATAGTGGGAGTTTTCTGCTGAAGAACCAATGGACTGATACAAAGGCTATCTTTGTAAATAAAAGGCAAAAGATTTCTAATATAAAAATAGGGAGGAGTTGATTAACATTCCTATTACACCACTATGGGTAATATTAGGAAGTTTAATATGGATGACTGTCTTAGGGTTTCTCTTCCTGCACAAACATCAGATGACCTAGAAGCAAGTTGGGGAGGAAAGGGCTTATTCAGCCTACACTTCCACACTGCTGTTCATCACCAAAGGAGGTCAGGACTGGAACTCATGCAGGTCAGGAAGCAGGAGCTGATGCAGAGGCCACGGAGGGATGGAGGGATGTTACTTACTGGCTTGCTCAGCTTGCTCTTTTATAGAACCCAAGACTACCAGCCCAAGGATGGCACCATCCACAAGCGGCCCTCTCCCCTTGATCACTAATTGAGAAAATGCCCACAGCTGGATCTCATGGAGGCACTTCCCCAACTGAAGCTCCTTTCTCTGCAATAACTCCAGCCTGTGTCAAGTTGACACACAGAACCAGCCAGTACAATGACACTAGCATAGACAGGCAGACATAAACAACAAACCAAAGAAGTAAATTTTGTTTTTAAGTCTCCTTTTAGTCGAATATACTCATTTCAAAATTGGTCCCATTTGCATCATTTTAATGGGAACATACATGGCAATGTCAATTTATTTGGTTTTCTCCACAATTCTATTCCATTGTGCCAAATTTTGACTTCATGTTATAGGTGGAATATGCCCCAATCACACTGATTTTCTTTAACTCAATTACATGGAAATCAGATCATTCTTCTCAGTTATGGGCAAGGTACCTTTAACTGAGTTTTTTTCTATTGATAGAATGACAGAGAGTAATTCCATTCTATCATAAATGCATACAATCCCATCATTTTTGTCAGTGCACACAGTCTTTGATGAACAAATTATAGACGAGAAAGATTAACATTTACTATTAGGCAGTGTCACTACTGCTGCATGTAGTTTAAAAGAATGAACAAAAGACCTTCATTTTCATCAATGGGATTTCATAACTTTTCCCACTTCCTGAAAAGAATGGGTGGGCATAATGAATAGAGATAGATTCAATTTAAAATAATAGGGGAACATTTTGAGAAAGATACAAAATGTTATTCTGTGTTTAAAAATGCCTTTTAACCTGATACAAATGGTTCCCAAATAACTCCAAATAATCATGATAAATTTTTAAAGCCTACACACTCTTGTTCAGCTTTCTATATTCTGAAATTAATCATTACAAAGTTTCTAAACTCATGATTTTTTTTTTTTTTTTTTTTTTTTTTTTTTTTTTTTGTAACTGCGAACAGGAATCCAGAGGGGAAGCCCTAGATTGGGACAAATACTGGCTACCCTTCCCCCACAGAACAAGGGGAGGTGGTCCTACACCCTTTCCCCTTTAAAGTGGGTCCCCCTCCTCAGTCTCCTGTATCATCCATGGGGCAGGGCCCCATCTTCCCAAGTGTGGTGTAGTTGGTAACTAGCCTACTGCGCCCCAGCACCCCCTTCCCCTAGAGTGTATTGTGGGGTTGGGGGAGATTATAGGCAAAATCTGGAGGATAAACATCTGGTGCTGGTAGCAGAAGCAATGGTGGGTGTCTAAGAACGAGCACTGAACAACAAAAGAACACAACAGTCCAGAGGTAGTTTGTGAACAGAGGAAAAGATGGAACCAGAACCTTGCGGGGCAGGGAGAAGCAAAGGAGGGGGCGTCAAGGCTAGCTCCTTAGTGTCCTGCTGGAGGAAGGAACAGCCTAGTGTGTAGTGGGGTAAGCGTGTTGGTGCCCAGTTCGCCTTAGGGGAAAGCAAGAATGGGACCTCACTCTGGAGTTGGGTGGTAACTCCATCTGTCTCATCCCAGGCCAGAGCAGCAAAGTGGGTGGAGCCAACATCACCCTACTTCCTGTTGTCCAACCCAGGGGCACAGCCAACCCAGTGCAAGATCTCGGTAGGATGGGGCAGGAAGGGCTGAGAAACCCCCCAGGTGACACTTGGGTGGGGCATGCTGGGATCTAAGCATCCCCTGCACTGAGCACATTGCTGCTGCTAGGTTAGCTAATGGGGCTTGTCAGAATGAGATGGGGCAGGGACCCCTTAAGGCCAGGGAATGCTCCCAGGACCCTCTACTGGGAAGCCAGGAACAGCAGGGCAGAATGGACCTGGGAAACAAAGCGCCAGGAGAGCGTCGGCTCTAAAGGAGGTGCGCAGCAGGCCAGGCGGCGGCTAAAAGGGAAGTTAGCCTTGTCAGGAGGGGCAGGTGTGTTGGGGAGGAGGGCACAGGGACTGAGGCAAATCCTGCTCCCGAGGGTGCCGCAGAGCAGAGGCTGCGGCTGGTGCCGGTGCRGTACGATGCAGTGGGGCGGGAGTAGGGCTTCCAGTCCCCGGAGAAAGCTGCTCCTCAGTGGCGAAGGAGCAGGGGCACTGCGAGTGCTCACTGCTCCTCGGACTCCTGGGCGATGCCCTCCTCTGCCTCCTTCTCCGGTTTCTTGGGTCTGCCCTTGGTTTCCTCCCTGGAGCTGTGGTGACTTTCCGCGTCTTGGCGGTGCCCTCGTCCTTGCTTCCCTTCGGTCGGCCCTGAGGTCTCTTCGGAGTTGGCACTTCACTGGGCTCCTACTGACGCCTTACCAGCGCCGTCCCGGGACTCACCGGAGGCTGCTTGCGCGGCTTGCCCGGGCCTCGCCTCTCAGTCCCATCCTTTTCCTGCTCGGAGGCCGGGGGCCGGCTGGGCTTTGAGTCCGACTCGCTCATTCTCCTTTTCTATGTGTGGGGCAGCACAGAGTCCCGGCCTTCTAGGAGGCGCGAAATCCATTAGGGGCGTGGAAAGAGGGGCAGCGGGCTTTACGTCACTGTGACGAACTGGGAGGAGGTCGGCCGAGGCCCCGCCTCTGCCTCTGCCTGGCCCTTTAGCTCAGGGAAGCGGGAGCCCGGGAAAAAAAAAAAAAAAGCCGGAGTGCGCATGCGTGTGTCCGACCGGCTCCGGAAGTCACGGCTGTGCAGGTTGAAATAGTTGCCAGGATTCTCCGTGTTTTGTGTGTGAGTGGAAGTTCTGGTTTTGGAGTTCTTGGTGTAATCACCGGTGGTCGGGCCCTGGATGATATAATGAGGGGTTGTTAACAACCACTTTTGGGGTAGTTGTGGAGAAAGTGCGCTATGCTTTGGCGGCGGCGATAAACCGCTGTGTTCATCAGCATCTGTGTGTGTGTGTGTGTGTGTGTGTGCGTGCGTGCGTGTGTGTGTGTGTGTGTATGTGTTGTGTGTGTGCTTGTGTGTCTGTGTTTGTGTGTATTGGGGGCCTCAGAGGCATCAGGTGTGAAGATCAGTGGTTTGGGAACCTAGGTCCCCACGTATTGAAGTAGCAGTGTACCTCAGTTGGCCTGACAAGTTTCAGAAAAAAAAAGCATAAACCTGGTGCACAATTAACAAACCGAGATCCACTGGCTTTTGCCACAGAGTGCTAGGATTAAAGGACCGAGCTACTCTGCCCCGCTACACATCTTAGAACGAGCCTTTAGAAGTATTTGGGTACAAACTTTAGTGAAGAAACGTTTCATCTCGTTAGAGGTGTACTGTGGATTTATATTTGCAGTGAAGCTATAAAATCATGTTCTAAAACCTCCACCCCAAACATTGAAACTAAAGAAAGAAAGAAAAAAAGCCAAAAACATATTATACCTTGGGCAAAACATTGCTTTTTTTGTGTCTTCAGCTGCAAGTATCCGCTAGAATTTTCTATTTCTATTGGAGTTTTCTTTGGCCATCATTATGGAGCAGAATTGTTATGCCTCTTGAGTTAATAAAGGAAGTCAAATTTTTACCGAAGTTCAGCCACTGAATAAATTACAGAAATTAGATTTCAGATCTCTACAGCCAGGATGTGATTACAGTAAGATGCATATCCAGGTAAGTTTGTTAACTCAAATGCATTTCCCTCCTAAAAACTATGCACATATTTTATGTTTAATATCTTTGTGAGAGCTCTTAGGATAGTTTTTTTTTTCCGTTGCAACGGAGACTGAATATTTCAATATTATTCATGTTTTTCCAGCTTTTCATCTAACTAGCATTTATTGTTTTGTGATGCACTGAAATAAGCTTCTGAGGCACAAAGATAAAGATCTGGCCACCATAYTTAAGGTGATCTCTAATTTTAATTAATAACACACAGTAGTATTTTGATATGTGAACATAAGTACACTTTTGTTTCTTATATGTTAGATTCTGAGAGATGAACTGGGACTCTTAGGGTAACTATTTTACTCATCTTTCTTTGGGGTGAGAGCATTTGTATGTATGCTGAGGAATTTGGATATTACAGGACCAATATGGGAGTCTCATGACGGATATGAGCAGGAGGAAGACATGGCTTACTTTGAGTTTAAACCATTCTGCCTCCTGCACAAAGAATATATGATAGATACGATAGAGATATGGTATAGTATGCGTCGTGGAAGAAAACCAATTAGGCAGTGATAACACAGGTAAGAGTAGTTGATAACTCTGATTGGCATTAGTGGTAGAAGGGATGATGGAGGTAGGCTGATRGAAAAAAATAGAAATATAATGCTAATAGCAACTACAAAACAGCATTTATTGAGTGTTTTCTTTATGGCTGGTGGCATTTTAGGTGGTGTGTGTGTGTTAACTCATTTAATTATTACAAAAATGTATGACATAGATGGTTCATGCCTCACCTATGTGTTTGAAAATTTTGCATTTCAGAGTAGTTAAATGATTTTTCTAAGATCAGATAGCTAGTAAGTGGTAGAGGTGACATTTAAATCTAGATAGTGTGTTTTTAGACTTGAGACAAAATCAAAAGTTAGAAGGCCTTGGAGAACAATTATACTAGAGGGCTGTGCTGAGCAAGATGAGATACACATTTAAGCCATGAGTTCAAGCTGGGACATGTAGGCGAGGTCTTTGGTGTGGGACCATCTTGACCTGCCCTAACTGTAGACCTGGGCCTTGCTTCTGAGTCCCTTTCTAAGTAGGAGTGGGATGGTGGGTTTTGTTTTGTTTGTTTCTGTTCTTTTCTAGCCACACTGGGGTTTCATCAAATTCACAGGCTTGTTTCACTTCTCCTCACATTGCGAAGCCTTTGTTCTKAATGAAAGGTAGAGGAGAAAGATCCTCACAGGGTTCCTGCCTTTGCTACAATGACTGCTGCTGTGTTCATCTCGTAATCTTAATGTTTTCAGGTCTGTGAAGAAGAATATGTTACCAGATCTTGGGTGCTCTGCATGTTTATAAGGCCTGTTCTTGGCTCTAATCAATAAAAACCTTCCTTAAAGTTTGTATTAGTTGTAGACACGTTTTGTATTAGACGACAAGACTCTCTTTTTCACTGAAGAATCACTTTCTTCAGTTCTGTTAGTTTATTACCCTGGACCTCCTCTGGTGGATCAAAGAAAAAATTGAAACTTCATAGCTTGCCCAGCTGTTTGCTATCTCATGTCTTGGATCATGTCCAGGATCTGCCCGCCACCAGATAAACTTRTCATGTTTTCTATTTTATCAGTGAAGATGAAGCCTTTCTGTTGACTGTTTGAAAGTTTGGAATGTAATATTGAAGAATATKAATGTAGGATCTACTTTTAATCTTTTTTTTTCAAAAAGTGGATAGTGATTTTTTTGGTATGAGGTTCATATGAGTTTTAATCTGTTTTTTTAATAAATAACACATACCCATATGGTTGTTTACAAAGAGTCCACGATGTGTGTCAGAACGTTTTAATATGAGAGCCAAAGGAAAAGTTGAAAGGTGGCTTGATAAAATACTCTATTGTGTTTGTACATTTGACTAGGTAATTATTTTTTTGACACTCTGGAGCAGAGACTAAATTGTACTTTTGTTGTGTATTGACTTGACCTCATTGTCCTAGTTTATGAGGACATTTTTCATTTTACATTTAGAATATTGTTTTCTTTCTAAAATTGTAATTGGTTTCTAAAACAATCTTTCTTTTATTTTGCTTAGAGATTGTATTACAGGATGGAAAAAAAAGCTTGGGAAATTAATGAACTTCACTTTTTACTGTATCTTTAATAAGGCTTAAATCGAGTTATGAATCATACATATTTTTATTCCTTAGATTTTCCTCAGATGACTTATTATTTGCTAGGACATGGTATATTGAATTCCTAAAAGCATGGTCCAAGTGAAATTCGGAGAAAGGTTCTCTAAAGATTAATAAAGGGAATAGAATAGCCTTATTGCCTGTCACGGCCCATAGTGCAGTATGAGTGTGTTAGGAGTTCTGTGCCGGTGTGAGGTTTTAAATGCAAATGAGCATGCTTGCTGAGGATTGCTGTAGTCCTCAGCCATAGATATTAGCAGCAAGTGTGTCATCAGAACAGGCTTGCAATGAAAGAGCTTCTGTGTGTGTGTGTGTGTGTGTGTGTGTGCGCGCGCGCGCGTATGCGTATGCAGTGGGCTTTATGCAGGACGAGGCTGTAGCAGAGATCTTTGGGATAGTAATTCTCAGGTCATCAGTCATCTATAAGAACCTTTCTCAGAACTTCCAAGAGGGCTTATGTGCTTTGTTAGGGTTGATTCTACTCCAGTAGTATCTCAAAAACTTTCTCAAAAGATTAAACACTTCAAATGCTTTCAGTTATATTCAAACTTTTGCATAATATTTATAATTTTTTGCAAAATATATATAATTTGTAAAAGTAGTCATCTTTACTATTTTTCTCTCCATTTTAGGGAGAACTCTTTGTTATGTCTTTAAGATTTGGAAGTAAAACAGCTGTTTTGAAGATTAGACCTTAATAAGGTATGAACTCTATGTGTGCAACATTTCTGCTTAGCTTTTTACTTGCACTGTAGAAATAGGTAACGTTTTATATGTATATTTCACAGGGACACACACATATATGAGTGATTTTAGTAGATACTACGTTTGTAGTAGACAATGCCTATATAAGGAAGAGCTTTATTTTCATTGTCAAAGCTTTGCTGTAGTGTCTCCCAAGGCCTCCTCTCTTTTACTTAATAGGCGACACATGTTGTAAGGATTTCAAAGTTGGCACGTGGTACCCAAAGACCAAGTTCTCCACACAAAGATTTATTTGCAACAGAGGGACAAAGTACGGGGAATAAGAGACAAAAGATGGGGTGTAGAGGACAAGCAATAAGAGGAAAGGTACAAGGGAGAAGGGGGAAGGGAAATTTGCCCCAAGGGACAAGGGGACTGCCTCTGGATAGGGAGGAGACAGATATAGCCTCTTTGTAAATGGCAGTTTATAGCCATAAAAGGGGAAATCTTCTGTTAAGATGTGGTTGTTTGTTTTGATTGGACAGGTTAACTAGGGTAGCCAGGGGCTTTTGATCACTAGTCTTCCAACACTTTGGTACCTGGAACTCATGGGGAGGAAGTGGCCAAATGCGGAATCGTGGTGGCTAGCTTCAGGAATGTAATTTAACAGTTTAGCAAGGTACTGGAAATGGGAGAGAAGGGGAAAAGACAAAACTATTTTCTGACCTTTTTGCCTGTCTGAATTTGTGTTTCCCATGCTTTGGCGTGCTAGAGCCCTTCTCCTTTCCTCTCACAGGCAGCCTGTCAGAGTAGCTAACTGTGTTTTCTGTTTGTACTTTAATTGACATGACTTAATCATCTTAATAACTCTGTTAAAAGTTTACCTTCATTATATAACTTTTTACATAGATGTCCTCATGTAGGGAGAATTCCCTATTATTGCTCAAATAATCCTTTCAAGCAAGCAAGAAGTACTTTAGGCATTTAGATGCTGCTAGTCCATTTCATATAAAGCTTGTAAATTGCTTTGGATGGTCTGGAACCGTGAGTGGGGATCTGAATATGAACCACAGCTACTATAGCCAGCAGTGGAGTAGACAGGTTCATTACTACTAGGGAAGCAGTGGTGAGCCAGACTTAATGATTTCTTCTTGGAGTTTGCACCATAAAGGAGAGAAGAAATGAAATAAATAGTATAAATAATAATGTAAGATACAAATATAGTCTTGTTAAAAATCAAATTCAGATTATGGACTGTAAAGACCTTCAGGAAGATTGATTGATAGAAAGTTGAAACTTGTCTCTGTTTGTTTTGGGATTTCTAGTAGTTAGGTTAGGTAAATGACTATTAAATGGATTATAAAGTTCAGGCAGGTTGAGAAAGCAAGTAAATAGAAGGTATAGTTGTGGACTTCAACTGTTTGAAATTATTCATCATTTAAGAAATCAAGAATATACAAATGAGTATAGTGTAACATAGGAGAAATACTGATATTTCTGGCCATCCAGGTTTAATTTGAATTGTATTTTATCAGATAGGCAAACCTTGTCTATGAGGAAACGATCAAGGCACCATGAGAGTGTTTACAAAGGAAACACCAACTTGTAATTAGTATATAATCCAGAAAAGATATTATAACTTTTCAAGCTATAGGCTCCCAAGGATAATGAATATCCTCATAATCCACAGACTAATGTATTTTGATTTGAATTTTATAAGATCTCATATCAGACAGTACAGATGTAACTTATACTGCCACCTTTGCCTGAAAGTCTTYTCTCCAGCAGACACAGTTTCGGTGCAGAGGGGTGAGATGCCCCTTTGTGTGAAAAAATGCTAACCATAGTGAATAGCCAGTTCTGGAAGTGGTCAATGTACAGAAGACTTCTGCATGGTACATGTTAAAAGCAGAAAGAGATCCAATCCCTTTGGATTTGCATATATCTTAAGAATTTGATGCTAAAGTTAGATAAATAAGGTCAATAACATAGTTCAACAGATAAAAGACTGAGTGTTTAAGTTCATGGAAGACAAGAATTAAAAGATGAAAGAAAATTAAAGGAGGATGGCTTTATTACAGCTAAAAGCAAACGTGAAGGCTGGTGTTTCTCCTGGTGTGAAACTAGTGAGTTCTTAAGTAGATGCCTTAGATCAATACCTAGGACTGATGTGCTGGATACTGACATATGTATTAGAGAATTTGCACTACTAGTGAAGTGTACTATCTCTGCCGTGGCTGTAGTTTTATTTAAGTTATATTTTTTATTACTGTGATGTCATCTGCTGTCTTGTTATATGCATTCACTCATGTATCTCATTTATGTAATGATTTTGGAAGTCACACTAAATATAGTTGTCCAAGCAATATTATGAGTGCTTTTTTGATCATAGAAGGGGCGTTACACTGTAACAGCTATACTATATTGGTAGGTGATGGAGACTCTTTAAGATGATTGTAGTTTGAATCATGTATTCAGTAAGTATTAAATAAGTTTAGGTGATCCAGGCTCTAGTTTATAGACATGCATACTATTTATTTTAAAAATGAATATGCAACTCATATTATATTCAGAATTATACATACTTCTGGTTGATGAAAAATAATTTTCCCATGTGGGGCACCATTGAAGTGTCTGGATTTGTAGTCTTGTCAGTAGTAAGCAGAGGTAATAAGCATTGCATAGTTTTGATGGCATTTAAAGATTTTTAAACTAACTTTATGTATTTGTGCACCTTTATTATCTTGTCATTTTTTTGGGTTTAATGGGGCAGTGTGGTTGGATAGAATACTGTTTCTGTAATTCTGTGGGTGAAATGCTTATTCTAACTGGGTTATTTGAGTTACATGTGAAAGTATAAATGTTCTCAGTGAACTGAATTTGTCAAAATAAAGTAACAGTAGACAAATTAGCAGCAAATAAAACAATGTACA
>BDUI01007518.1:44463-55849 GCA_002335545.1 Apodemus speciosus
TTGCAAAATATAGATAGGGGATGCTTACACTGAGTGGTTTTTGAAGATGTTATCAGATTATCTTTGGTATATTATCATAGTTTATAATGAAAAGCCTTATCTTAAGCCTTCAAGACATAATAAAAGCATTTCATGCCTTTGCAAAACATAGATAGGGTTGCATATACTGAGTGGTTTTTGAAGATGTTATCAGATTATCTTTAGTGTATTATCATAGCTTATAATAAAAAGCCTGTAGCATTCTCATGAATTTGTTTTAGTGTATCTAAAAGTGATYTTCTAGACATCTGTGATCTAATGCTGCAGAAGCTGGTCATGAGTGACCATTATTAAAAAATGAAAAAAGGCCCCTAAAACCAAAAAACTCTTAGCTTAACTGTGCTGGCATGCCGTGGTCCTAGCATGCCATTACTCAAGAGAATTAGGCAGTAGGATCACATACTGGGTCTCTCAAGGAGACTCTGCCTCAAACTAGAACACAAAATCTTCTTTCATAGCTACACTGGTCATATTTAAATTCTGTATTTGATATTCTGTTTGCAAGGTTCTCCTGGACAGGAATATTCTTGTTCTTTTACTATTAATCATAAAACAATAAAATGCCTCAGTAAGCACTGTCACAAAAGGGAATATGAGGTCATGTTATCAACTTAGAACATAGTAAGCTGCTATAAAAAGTATGTGCTTTCTGTTACAGATCCTAGACACAGCTTTCTGCATCCCCTCAACAGACTGCTTACAGGTCCCTGATGGAAAGTTATGCCCAAGTGCTTTTACGTACAGTTTACTTTGGGGATTTTGTTTTGTTTCCGTGCTACCGCCTACCAGTGATACACATTCACTTATCATTCCCCTTACCCAGCCCCGTTAATTCTCGTCTAAATATGTTTGTCTCATAATTCAAAATGGTTTCAGTGCCTCCTGCCCTCTATAGACTCCTCTTACGGACATCACATTGTATTGTCATCAAGGAAAACAAATCGACTACCTGTTTACTTGGAATTATTGAGTGAATTTATGTATAATGTTTACAGTTAATTTCTATTGTAGAGTACATTAACCTGACTTGTAAGAGAATTGAGTATATAAAAAAATCAGTGTATTAATTTATATTGAAAATAGTAACTTACCTATTAAAAGGGTAGTGGCTAATTATTGCGGAATGAGAAATTAATAATTTAAAAGTGTTTTCGTTGTTTGCATTTGAGTAAGCAGTTAGGTAGACAGTGGTTCATATCCCATTCATTATAGTATCAGGGACATGCTTGTTAAATTAGAATACTGGGTTAGTTTTCAGAGCTTAGGCCCAGATCTTTCTTTCTGTTTCTTTTACTGAGTTCCATCATAACTGATGGGCTACAGGTCCTGGAGCGCACAGAGCTCTGGTCGCCCCCTGGGCTTCCAGAGATGTCCTCACACTTACTCATCTCCATCAGAAAGAGTCTCTTAGAGCTGTAACATTATTGATGACACACATAGTTGAAAGAATTTCCTTCCAGTTTTGTCAGTTTCTGAATTTTAATGGATTTTTTGTACTTTCTTATACTTATAAAGAAGTATAATTAGTATTTAAGCTGTTATCAGCTGGTGCATTGATTTCAGTAGATGAACTGGTTCCTCGAAACTAGTTCAAGAAAACTAGTTTCTGTTTTCAAGTATACTGCTGTCAGTAGTATAATCTTCTAAAGCTGTATATTGTTATCTACTGTCACTACCTCTTTCCCCATGAAGTCATTTTCTTCAGGATAAATCTTTTAAAGTGAAATAGTACAAGCTTGGTAATTTACAGGTGTTATAATATTGAAAAAATGTAAAGCAACTGCTAAGTTAGCTATTCTTTCTTTCTTTAGGCCCCAATAGCACCTTATACATACACACCCCTAAATCTACTCAAGGAAGGCACTGTTGTCAATGTCTGTGGTGTTGTGAAGTTCTTTAAGCCTCCGTACTTAAGCAAAGGAACAGGTAARTATTGAGATGTGGGGTGTTTTATGGACAGGAGCTCTGTTACTAGACTCAGGACCACAACTCCTTTTGTGACCTGGGTCTCAGAACACTTTCAGTGCTAAGTTTCAGACGCCAAGACATACCGATGTGTGTATTCTTTGATCATTTTAATTTATGAAGTGAATATAGTCGTCAGATTTTTGAGTTTTGTTTACAATACAAATAAAATTTTTGGAAAGATGTTAAGTGACATGAAAACATAAGTATTAAGTTTGTGACGGTAAATATGTTACCAAGTACTGAACGTCCCAATACTGTAATAGTCACACACCAGTCACTCCCAAGTCTGGCACAAAAATGAAAAACAGAAAGAAAAAAATCAGATAACTATAACATGTATTAACCTATATACTGTGTAGACTGTCTCAGATGATAAGGTGTGGCAGGGAGAGGAAGTGAAAGAGTGTGTTTGTGTGATGAAATACTTCACCTGCTGACCCTCTCCTCAGCCCTGCATCACCTCCTCCCTCTGCTTCCTGTCCTGACTCCATCACTGAGACTGTACGCTGTGCGGTGAAATAAACTTTCTTCCCCAAGTTGCTTTTGGCCAAGGTGTTTCATCACAGCAATAGATCCCCAATTGAAACATTCCCTACCCCGTTTCTTTAATTTTTCAGTGTTCTTCTGTAGGAGGGCATACGTTCTGATGCATTTTTCTTTGATAACTATGTCTTAAGTGCCAACATCCCTTTATTCCTTCAAACTTTAGAATCTCTACATCATTACAAAGCATTGAACAAAATAGAAGACAAGGCGAATCAAATGGTTTCGAATTTCTCTGACTACATTGGTACTCTTCTGCCACAAATGGGACTATTAATTTTTTTCTCATTCATTACAAAGCTACTGGACTGTCTCCTGTTAATTTCTGCTTTTAGCAGATGCATTTTGGCCCTGGCCATCTTGTCAGATGACTGGTTTATGCTAACTCTCACTTTCTTCTCTCATTGTATAAATATCCTAGAAGCAGTTTCCTTTCTCAGGCTTCACCTATAAATTCTGAAGCCCAGATTCTGGGTAAGGGTGCTGAGAGGTGTCTTAACCCTGCCTTTGCTTCCTGCTCAGGCGTATTTCCTGCCTCACTTGTTTCTGTATTTGATTTCCTGCCAGCTGAGAGGTGGATCTTAGGAATGACAGCATAGGTGTACTGCATCTGTCTATCAGTATTTTCAGAAAGGGAATATTTTAGATCAGATATTTTCTTACTATGGAAAATATTATTTCTTTAGAACTTCATTGCTTTGTTTTCCTTATTGACTGTTATGCATTAATTTAAAAATGCCTACATTAATTTATTTTGGGGGGTATTTCATGTAGATGGATTTCTTTCTACCTTCCTTGACTTTAAAGTGATTAAAAAGTTACTACTTCTCCACAAAATCAGTGTAGAATACTTATATTTACTTCCTTTTTGTATTTTGAGGTTGATTTTTGCAGTTTGTAAGTTATATCTTTTTATTAAAAGACAATAGTAGGGGAGAATAATATTTCTTTGGCATTCTTAAGTAAGCATATTCTTAGTTTATAAGCACTTCCAATTACCTTAATTTGTGTTAAACTTTTTTCCCCTAGATTATTGTTCTGTTGTCACAATTGTGGACCAGACAAATGTGAAGTTAACGTGCATGCTCTTTAGTAGAGACTACGATGCCCTTCCCAGCATTTATAAAGTCGGAGACATCGTTTGCTTCCGTGGACTGAAGGTGTGCTTTGTACTTTCTATAGTCAACGTTTACTGGAGAAGAACTCTGCTAGTAGTAATTATATGCCTTGTCAGAGAGAGATACTAAACATTCCAAGAGACAAATGTAAATGGTATCAGGCATCAATTATTTAAATGAATCACCTGCCCTCTTTCGCAAGACATGCTTCAGAAACTGTGATGGGGACTAGTTCCAGTTTGTCCTCTCACTTCCAAATAGAATTGATTTTTATCAAGTTTCCATGTAGAATTTGTCAAGGATGAAAGCATAGATCTTTGTCTCTCTTTAACTTAATTTTATCTAAGT
This sequence comes from Apodemus speciosus, assembly GCA_002335545.1. Classification (NCBI taxonomy): domain Eukaryota; kingdom Metazoa; phylum Chordata; class Mammalia; order Rodentia; family Muridae; genus Apodemus; species Apodemus speciosus. Next base: position 48,480 of record BDUI01007518.1, read on the forward strand.
TTGGGTCTTACTATTGCTGTGGCTGACTTCAGACACTTGAAATGTGATCTGTGTAGTCCTGATAAGCTGAGGAGGGGAAGATTAAAATTCAGTTCAGGTAAAAGAACACGATTCTTCAGGACAAGGCACTAAAGAGAAAAGGCTATAGAAAACATGCCAGAGTCTGTGCTTTACCCATGGTTACTTGCCTGAGTGCCTGGTGTATAGGTAGGTCAAGGTCACTCACGGGTTATAAAGCCAGGCAACTGGAGAGATGTGAGAGAGGGGTGCCGCAGAGCCAGCCGAGGGAGCTTAAATAACTGTAGACCTTGTTAACAATTACTATTTTTTTCTTATTTTGTGACAAATTATTATCAGATGCAACTTAAAAAAGAAAAGTTCAGTTTGGCTCAGTCTCATGGTAGAGATGTTTTGGCATTGTTCCTCATGTGGCTGCCAGAGCAGGAAGCAGAGAAAACAAGACTAGAACTAGACATGGTGGATACCTGGTTCCCACACCCAGGGCCGTGTCCCATAGCAGCCACAAGTGTTACTGCCACAGGCGCGTGGCAGGGCTTGCACACAGACAGTAACAAGTGCCTAAGACAGCACCAAGGCTTGCCTTATCTCACACAGGCCCTTTTTCCTGTAGGAAGGCTCTTCTCCAGCACATGGCAAAACCTACAGGTCCCACAATGAAGGCTGTGTGCAGGATGAGTCCCACTGGAAAGAAAGGGCTTTGTGAAGTCCTGAGTGTCGTACAGATTCACCCTAAGAAGGTGTAACTTAACTTTTGTCCATTTCAGCTAGTGGCTTGCCAAAATGAACAAAACTTTGCCCATTATGGGAAGGTAACATAATTCAGAACCATTTCAGTGAAATACTACAGTGACTAATTAAGAAGCAAAGAAAATACTGAACATAAATAGAAGAGCTTAGAAGATAGTTTTTAAAAGCAAGTGGACTTTGCAAACAGATTTTATAGGGGCCCAGATAGGAGTCTATTAAACAATAATTTCCTAGTAGATAATGTAATATTTTTCTAAAAAATTAAGCAAAGTACTTTCAGCAAATTAAAGAAAATAGTTAAATGAATTAAAAGAAACTGATAGAAAAAGAAAAATACAATCGGTAAAAGAAGCAAGTATAAATTCAATATGTAACAGGAATAGCAAGTAAAAAGTATACTGGATTGGTCAGTAAGGATTAGACATTGAAGATAGATCCAAAGACATTACCAGGTATGAAAAACAAATACTAGATAAAAATAAGTAGGCTGCAGTGGACATTTGGGACAGTATTTAGCAATATAATCTGTAATTTAAGATACCCAGAGAAGAGAGGTGAATGGGAATATACAGGTGAGAGAGCATGCACACACGCATACCCACACACACCCATACACACATGGCACACATGTATCCACATGTGTACATATATCCAGTCTTGAAAAGTCAAGCATTGGAGAATCATATTCTATACAGAGAACAGTAGCAATGATTTACGATAATTAATTTACATATATTTTTTATCTGTTTTTTTAAGAGTACAATCATCCAGTTTTATTTTTAAACAGTTTCACATTTGATTTGCCAATAGTCAAATTTTAAATTTTAGAGATGTTCTAGAAATAGAAATCCATCTACTAAAATGAATATCCCAGGTCAAGGGAGCTGCAAAACTACCAACGGGACATCATAGGACATGCGCTAAGTCAGATCTTGCTTTCTGTAGTACAAGGACCGAGAGGGAAGAGGTGGAATGTGGCCTGGGGCTAAGTCATGCCGAGCCTCAGCTTTGGGTTTTTAGTCCTTTCAGGACCAAGACACAATGAATATGGGAGTATGAGCGTCATTCATAATCATTATTGAGCTTTAGTGTACCAAGCATTGTTTTAGACATCAGAAGCACKGCCCACAATCAGTCACARAAGAATATCTATCCCTATACAGTTTATATTATAGTGGGTTGAAAAAGATAGGAAACAGTTGGGCTGTAGCTCAATGGAAGAGTGATTGCTTAACATGTACTGAGCCCTGGATTATATCTCCAGCACTAGAGAGAAAAAAGCAAAAGGTAACAGATAATGAATAACATTAGCTTATAGATTGTTATATTAAATATTATTTGAAGAAAGACAAAGAAGGGAATGTGCGGATTAGGTCTCTGTTATTACTATAATAGGATTACCAGAGTAAGCCTCACCTACAAAAAAATCATTGGTAGGAGGCTGAGGGGGCGAGTTGTACAGATAACAGAAATGAACAATGCAGGTAGGGGAAGAACAAATTCGTGTGAGTGATTGCTTTTCTTGGCAGCACTGAGGTGGTTAGTGTGAACAGTGCTAGTTGAATGAAGGGGAAGCAGTGAAAGATAAGGTTAGGGATCTTCTATTCATGGTAATGACTTTGAGTTGCATTGGAAGGGAAAATAGAGTCATTGCAGGTTCGAGCTGAGGAGTGACATGACTTTGGTTTTCTCAGTATAACACTGCCCTTTTCAAAACTCACTGTAAGAGAACAAAGGTAGAATAAGGGAGACAAGGTAGGGGATTACTAAGGAAATCTAGGTAAGAGTGGATGGTGGCTTAAATTAGGTTTGGTGTGTGTGTGCTTGCATGTGTGTGTGTGTGTGTGTGTGTGTGTGTGTGGGTGGGTGTATGTTACTGAAGTCTGTTGCTAGGCTATTGGAAATGAAGAGTGACTTAATGTAGAAGTCTTCAGCATAGAAAATGGAATGCAGGGGTTCCATACCATAAATGGTAACTCTTATTTGTAAAATGAGATGTTTTGCTTAGATTATCTTAAATTTCACCCAACTCTAATTGTCCATATTTTGTGGCCTATTGTGAACCAAAAGAATGTTAAAGTAGAGAAATGTGAGAAGATTCCAGACTCTTCCTGTAAAACCAAGTGAAAAGATAGCATTTCTATTTTTCTTGTGCTTTTTTCACTAATTTTCAACATCTTTTTGAGATACAGTGTTGAAGCATTTCTAACATACATGTGTCTTTTCTTTTTTTATTAGATATATTTATTTACATTTTAAATGTCCCATTTCCTGGTCCACCCCCCACTCTCCGAAAACCCCCTAACCCATCCCTGCTCCCCCTGCTCACCAATCTACCCACTCCCACTTTCCTGTACTGGCATCCCCCTATACTGGGGCATCTAGCTTTCTCAGGACCAAGGGCCTCTCCTCCCTTTGATGTCCAACAAGGCCATCTTCTGCTGCATATGCATCTGGAGCCATGAGTCCCTCCATGTGTACTCTTGGGTTGGTGGATTAGACCCTGGGAGCTCTGGTGGTATCGAGTGATTCATATTCTTGTTCCTCCTATGGGGCTACAAACCCCTTCAGCTCCTGGGGTCCTTTCTCTAGCTCCTCCATTGGGGAGCCTGTGCTTAGTTCAATGGTTGGCTGAGAGTCTTCCCCTCTGTACTTGTCATGCAGTGGCAGAGCCTCTCAGGAGACAGCTCTATCAGGCTCCTGTCAGCAAGCACTTGTTGGCATCTACAATAGTGTCTGGGTTTTGTAACTGTATGGGATAGATCACTGGGTGGGACTGTCTCTTGATGGTCTTTTCCTCAGTCTCTGATCCACACTTTGTCTCTGTATCTCCTCCTGTGCGTATTTTGTTTCCCCNCAAGCTCTGGGAGGCAGAAGGAGCATGCTCAGTGGGACCTGCAAAGACAAAGCAGGACCAGGAGCTGTTCTTTTCCCATTCTGTTGAACTAAAGTTCAAGTTGGTTCTGGGCTGGCAAATGCATGGTCTGTAGGTCTGTGATCTCTCTGCCCCTTTCTGGGAGTCCTCCCTTCCCCTTGACCTCCAAACCCATGACCAAAGAAATGTTGTGACCTTCTTCCATCATCAGTCCCCAGGGAAGACTTACTTACCTCACTTACCTCAGGGAGGCACAACCATTAGTGTCATCTCATTAAACTGCAAACTGCTGCTGACTCAAACTGGAGCTTGGAGAGGGTGGCTGCCTCCTGGCTGCTGAGAGGTCTCCCCAGAGGCTCCGTGAGGTGGGATGAAAAGGTGTAGATGGTCAGAAGAGATCTGAGCCTGTCAGCTATCGGGCTATGGTGATAGCGGCACGAGATGAGGCTGTCACCGGGAAGAGAGGGTTGCCTGTACTCACAGAGGCACTGAGTACAGCGGCTTCAGCAGGATGAGTTACTTCTCAAAGTCTGAACCTGCATGGAATTCCCAGTGTTGGAGACCCAGCTCTCTCCTGTTGCTTCACTATACCCAGGTCGTATCCCCTCACCTGTGGTCAGGGAGACAGATTGCCACCACATCTGTAGTGCAGTCAGCTGGAGGAAGAATGGAAGGAACAGAGTTCCTGGAGGCTGCCTTTCACGTGTGGCTGCCATTCCCTTGGCCAGTGCAGGACCAATCTAGGGCAACCATATGCCCAAGTAAAATCCAGGTACCCTTTAATGCAGGAAACAGACGCAGGAACAAGTGGATAGTCCCTATCACAAAGATGGGGTCAGAGCCCTRCCATAGGAACTCAGCASGAAGGCGAATCCCCACCAAGCATAACATACTATATATTATGATAAAATGTAAAATCACCATCGATCAAGGAATTTACAATAAGGGCCACGGTGCTAGAACAGAGGTAAAAGCACAGCCCCTTCCCTTAGTGGTCTTAAGTAGTGTCAGGGTGGGTAATCATCARATGTGATGGTTACTATAAATGGAATTTGTTTGTTCTTAATATCCCTGCTACATGCCTGCCAATGCACCTATTCTAGAGACAGCATGGTAGAAAACATGGCCTTTTAGATAGGGAGGGAGACACCTGCACGGCCTACCACAAGGTGGGTGGTTAATACGGTGAATGTAGCCCACTGGGCCTGTCACTCAGGTCAAGTGAGGCCTCAGAACCCTGGTGCTGCCCTGAAACAGGAGCAGTTCCTAGTAACTGTGAGTTTGATTGGTAAAGGGTTTTAGTTGTTGTTGTTTTTTTCTTTTAGAATAAGGACATGGGATCTATCTTGCCCGCAAGGAGATACTTTAAGCCTCCCCCGATACATATCCCTCTAGAAAAGCATCCGTCCCAGAGGCAGAATGCAGGAGGATGGCCAGGAGCCGGATGTGGGTTTAGAAGCTGCGGCCTGAGTATCCTAGAATTACTCTGCCTGCTGAGAACTTATGCTATTGGTAGTGAAGCCAAAGCTATGACTGCCCTAGGTCTTAGCCCTCAGCCTCCAGAAAGTGTGTTCTGAGTCTAATTTTTTATTTCCATGGTCAACAACTGAAGTCACCCTTGCTTGACTTAAATTCCATTTTCTTTTATTTGGACTTTGAGGAGCTAGGATACTATTTATCACCCTAAACTGTGAGTAAATGCCTTTCAAGCCATGAAGCGTTATAGAAATATCAACTGGTATAATATATTCCTTTCCTAATAGCTATGCTCACATAGTAAGTTTGGCAGGAACTCAGTACATGTCTCAGTCCATGCCAGGAGTTGCACTGGGCATTTTACATGTACAAACCTACCATAGCCCTGCCAGCTAAGCCTGAAGTCCAGAGAGGTCAAGGAACTTGCCTATGGCCACATTGGCTAGCTTGCAATAGACGCCTGACTAGAACTCGTGCCCAGATGGCTCTTTCCAATCTTCCACAAGCCCAGATAGTTATGATTAGATAGTCCTTGGGCTTTTCTTCTATAGACTAAGTATCTCCTGYTCTATTGAATTCTGTTCTCTCCCTCCACCCCATGGTGGGGACTTCTTAAAAACACCTTACAATTTTAAAAAATCAAGCTATATTCTTGGTGTACTCAAAAAAATCCAGTGAGTTTAGGAGTTTATCCTAGGTGAATCTGTAAATCTCAAAATTCTGCTAGTACTGGAGACTTAGAACAACTCTGGTCAGTTGTGGTGATGTGTGAGTCACTTAAAAACAGGAAAGACTCACACCTATCAATGTACATTTCAAAGTCTTGTGATTTTAAAAAAAGTGACTAATAGCTCCTGAAAGGTTTAAAGAGATCRTAACACAGAGTTACACAAAGATAGCAGAGACGGTGGCAGGTAACATAAAACTTATCCCTCTGTCTCTGTTCACCTACTTATCAATTAGATTATTATGTTCAAGGCCAATTCTATGTGAATGTATGAGCACTATGTGTATTTGTGTGTGTGCACATGTGTGTATGTGTATGTGTGCATGTGTCTGAATGTATGTATCTGTGTGTGCATGTGTAGGTGTGTGTGTGTGTGTGTGTGTGTGTGTGTGTGTGTGTGTGTGGTATGTTTGGGGAAGAGAGAATCATTTTAAATATTTGTTACGCATGGCTAATCTTGGCTCCTTGGCTTAATTATACCAACTTTAAGTTGTCCTTTTTTTGTCTAATCATAAGGAAAACATCAGAAAAATCCCAGTAGCATTCAACATACCTGACCAATATTCCTCAAGGCAAGGCAAGCCTAGACCCCATCACAGTCCATAGGAGTCTAAGGAGACCTAAGGACTAAATGTGGTATCCTAGTCAGATACTGGAGTGGAAAAAGGAAGTGAGTTCAAAATTAAGGAGACCTAAGAAAACTAAGAGCTTGAGTAAACAATAATGGCTTTCTTTAATCACTGGCCAGTTTCAGCTGGTTAATTTTGTCACCTTTTATCAAGGCTGCAGAACTGAAGCCAAGGAGATCAAAGTGAGATCAAGGCTGTGCCCCAGCCTCAGGCAATCCTGACTCTGCTCCAGCTTTAGCTCAGCCCTCAGGCCGTTGTCTCCACAAGCAAGGCCTTCACCCTCTCACCTGGGTTCTTGATCACATCCTGGGTTCTCGATCACATTGCTCCTACAGTAGCAAACCCATCTCAAGCCACTTGCGTTAACTCATTTGCTCTCTCACTCGCAGCCTGTCAAATAGCCACTTATTTTGTTTGGCACATAAACAATCCCCGTTACCCCATTAAACAAAACGGGTGGCCGAGACATACCCTTAGTCAGGGCAAGCTCTCTGCAGCAAATTTCCCTCTGTCTGGCCAAGTAAAAACATTTGGGTAAGACTTCCTTGGGCCCGGCAGYAGCCGGAGSCATGGTTATTCTCCAGGGATTACAGTGCTCTGTGCTGATAGCCAGCTGGGCGTGGCCATCACTGTGACGGCTTCACACGCTTATGAGGCTCTTCTCTTCCCAGGACGGGRGCTACAGAAGATCAGAAATATCATCTTTGGGGAAGCGAGGATTGCCTTTGCCTAAACACCCCCAGTCCTACTCGATTCTCCAGGGCAAGGCAGTAACCAAGGTTACCCCAGGCTTTTTTTTCCCCTCCATTTGCCACCTGATGCAGAGCTGAGCAGCACCTCAGGGGGGAAAACCCACTTTATAAGATAATTGTGTAATGCCAGGCTTTATATGTGT